>JAEIFU010001394.1:0-70494 GCA_018904235.1 Lordiphosa stackelbergi | reverse complement strand
ATATGTGCCAAATATGTTTTCGTTTCTCTCTTCCTCAATAGTAACAGAACATATGTCACAGGTTGCAAAAGTCTTTTGTTGTTATCTATTTTTAGAGATTTGCTTTTGCATAATTCTTCTTTGGTGATCTTCTTAGTACCGATTATCACACACTCGAGTGAGCGAGATTTGATTTTCTTAGGAAATAAGTTTATGTGCAAAAACCAATTAGTGTGCTTTAATGGTCGGCGTGCAAAAAATTGGATGTGTTTTGATAAAAATGAACAGTTGAGAGTAAATTAAGTAGTTGTTGCAGAAACACAAAAAATTTTTTAAATTTTACCTAAGAATGCCGCGTGGAACACATTTATGCTGAGGAACGCGGACGAATCCAAGGATTGAACGAAGGTGGGGCTACCATCACTGAAATAGCTTCCAGAGTGTCTTCGACACAGAAATACGATAGCCAATTTCTTAAAAAAATCCAAGCTCCTATGGTCAGATTAAACGCAGTGGCAGAATGAGCCACATCGACGATAGGTGCAAGCGTGAGATTAAGCGCCTGGCTGTAAACAATCAAATGTCTTGTACAGGCATTAAACGTCATTTAGAGCTCAATGTCGGTAGAAGACGGATCCATCAAATTTTAACTGGAAATTGTAACCTTAAACATAGTTCCGGGTGGCTGTCTGATGCTATTGCCACGCCATCTTAAGGCTCGTTTGGCGTTTGCTGACAGGTACAAATTTTGGACCGAAGAATTCCGAAACGTTATTTTTTCGGATGAAAAAAGTTTAATCTTGATGGTCTTGATGGCTGTCATAAGTATTGGCGTGACTTAAGAAAACCAAGAGAAATCGCCATAAGAGGAATCACGGCGGTGGATCACTGATGATTTGGGCCTGTTTCGGATATGCAGGAAAGTCTCGGCTATGTTTTATTCCAATAAGAACAAACTCAGAAATCTATATTCAATTGCTGGAGAGTGAATTAATAGATTTTGCAGACGATCTTTACGAAGATAGATGGATTTTTTCAACAGGACAACGCTCCAATCCACACATCAAAAGCCACAAAGGCTTATTTTCCTTCAAGAAAATACCTGTACTGGAGTGGCCGGCTATCAGTCCTGACTTGAACCCAATTGAGGACCTCTGGGGTATCCTCTCAGCCAGGATTTATAAAGGTGGGAGGCAGTTTGACTCAATTAAGCATTTAAAGTACGCTTTGCTTGCAGAATGGGAGTTAATAAGCAATGAAACTCTCCAAAATCTGGCAGATTCCATGCCAAACCGCCTTGCAAAAGTCTTAGAGGCAAAAGGAAAGCACATTAACTATTAAAAGTTGATCAAAAGTTTGAACTTAATACAAAATTTTAAGAACTATATAAAATGCACATATACTTATTTCCCTAAGAATGAAATACATTTCTTAAATAATAATTTTTTGTTAATAAATATTGAAGTACTGTAAGGCAAGTTCTTAGTTACTGGCTCTAGAACTATAAGAAAAAAATATACTTGGCTTGAATCGTTTGGTTTAAAACAAGGTTTTTCCAAAATGTTAATGCACATTATCTTACTTCTTGAGGATGTATCATTGCCATATGTAGGTCCTTTGGAGTAGTCAAGCAGCCTATATATACGTTGTTCGCTACTTCTTACCTTAGTCACATAGTCCTGTAGTCCTCTTTCTTTAAGCTTAGTCAGCAAATTTCCCATGCATGTTTCGTCTGGTTTTCTTCTAAATCTATTCCGCACTCGTTCATTTTGTTCAGCAGAGTATTATACCACGAGACCTCTCTTTCTCGAATTTTGAGCGAAAGGATACTTGGTAGTTGCTTGCGTAGTCAAATAATGTTTTAGTCACATATTTTAAATGCAATGCATATGTGTAGATGTGGCCATCTTCCATCCCCGTCTCTATGGCTAGAACGTATGTCGGTGTGCTATCTGGTAGATTTAGTATTTTTTTGCAGAAGTATCGCTTGAGAGAGTCTACCTCGTTAAAGCAAGAGTTTCCCCACACTTGGGCGGAAAAAAATGCTCAGTAAGGTTAACCATTTCAACAAACGAACAGCGATTGCAAATATAAATATATCCAACTGGAAGATTTTACATAAGGAACTTGGTATGAAACCATACAAAATACAGCTGGTGGCAGAACTGAAGCCAAGTGACCTTCCCCAAGGTCGTTGGTTTGCTGAATGGGAATTAGAAAAGTTGAATAAGAATCAATTTTGCCCAGAAGTTTGCAACGCATAGAAATATTCATTTCCGACCCTATAAACTATATATATTCTTGATCAGGTGACGAGCTGAGTCGATTGAGCTTGGCCCGTCCGTCTGTCTGTTTCTACGCAACCTAGTTTTCTCAGTTTTAAAGCTATCGAGCTGAAATTAAACGAAGTCGGAACCGACCGGATCGGATGACTATATCTTATAGCTGCCATAGGAACTATCGGTCGAAAAGTTGGTTTTATTTAGAAAAATTGTTTGTTTCAATGCTGGTGTTCTTAAACTCTTATGTATTAAATTATTTGCAAGGGTATAAAAACTTCGGCAAAGACGAAGTTATCTTGGCCTTCTCGTTTTATCGAAAAATTATCTTCAGCAACGAAGCTCATTTTTGGCTCAGTAGGGACGTCAACAAACAGAATCGCCCAATTCGGTCTAAAAAGAAACCAGAGGCAGTTCAAGAGAGGTTGTGGTTGCGGTTGGTGCGGTTTGTGGGCCGGCCGGTTCATTTGTGCAAAATGGAAGAATTGGTCTGGGTTGACATATGGTTTCAAGAAGACGGTGCCACACGGCATGCAAAACCACGGACCAATTGAGAGACCAATTTAAATCCAATTCAAGATCAAGCCACTGAATTTTACGAAACTGTTTTTGTGGGGCTATATGAAGTCTAGAAGACAACATTATAACTGCCATTAGTGAGATGGACCAACTCCTGCATAGCCGCGGGTAACATTTACGTGCATTCATTTATGCTCCAAATAAATATTTCGGGTGCATGTAATAACGCCCGCTGACATAACGCCCGCGGGCAAAATGCGCGAAAAGAAAAAACAAGTTCTGAGTAAATTTTGTATGCACTTGTATAAACGAAAGTATTTATATTTTATTTATTTTACGGTTATTTTTAACAATTTGTCAGCAATAGGGGCAGCGTAATAGCGAATTGTTCTTTTTGGCCTTTTCTACCAAATTATTGAAACAATCAGAACAAATTTTGAAAAGATTGCATGGCTGAAGTAGCACATCCCGCGCATTTTTACCACATACATCTTTTGAGTAAAAATAAACTCGTTGTCCTGATCTGCCTTTTCAATGTCCGAATTGCAATCCAATTCTTCAAAAGTAGTTTCCCACTTGATCAAATCATTTTGTCTGTTTATGAGACAGTTGTAAGAGTAGTACAGCAGAGTTACCCCTACTCCAAAGTTCTTAAAAAAATTATATAGTATATGTTCGTGAAGAAATGAGAGTGCGCCGCAGGCCAAAAAATTTAAAAAAAGCACAGCCAATAATTTAAAAAAAAAATAAATTTATTAATAAAGCCAACAAACCGCGAATTTTTTTGGGTCGAATGCTCAATTTGGAACAATTGTTGTTGTGCTGGAAGCAACCACAGTTTCGAATTTATTCGAAGCCCTCCAACAATTCTTCTCTAGTATACTAAATCAATTTCGCGTCCACGATGCTCAAACATCAATAATAATAGCCCGCGGGCGTTATGTCACTGTTAAGAGCGACGCCCGCGGGCGTTATGTCAGCGGGCACTATTACATGCACCCAATATTTCATTTGCTATTTTCTGCAAATTTTCTGATTTTTTTAAATTATAAAAAACAAACGCTTTAAAAACCACCCTTTAGAAGCATTGAATAATTAGACGAATTAAAAAATTGTAAACTAAATGGATCTAATCATTAAATTTAGTAAATACAAAGTGGAAATCTTTGCACTGTTTTACTGTGGCACTCTAAACGTATAAAATTATAAAACGACCGTAAGACTTTTCCATCAAAATATTAGTAAAATTTTGAATTTTCCAAAACTCTCCCGACTAAACATTAAAATTTTTCGTTCTAAATTTTGTAAAAAACTTTGTGGTCTATGGAGTTTATACATCAGAATATATAATAAATTGAGAACAACTTACTTCTGGAATTCCCCGAAATGAAATACTCCTTAAAATTTACCTTCTATGTTCAAATTCTATCTGTAGCATTAAATTAACATTCGCTTTTGTTTATAACACTTGAGAAATCACCCTGTGACTGTAAGATTTTGCCATTCACAAGGAATCATTAAAAACTGCCATCACTAATTAAAAAGCTTTTATCAGCTGATTATTGTTATTTTTTGAGTCATTTCATAAATAAACTAAACAAATCAATTTTATTTAAAGTCAATCATTTCTTAGAAACCCTTCAGCCTGCTTTCTCAAGTCCAACAATAAACAACAAAAAAGTGATACAAAACCAAAAAATGGCTACCCAAGCAGAAGCCACTAGCATAGCTATCGTGGAGAGCACAGCTCCAGCTGTGCTTAATATTTCGGGTAAAACTAGGACAGAACCCAGAGTAAGGCGCAAGAAGCAGGAAGGGAAATCCATTAAAGTTCCCGCCACGCCCACCATTAACCAGAATACATTTCCTGGGATTCTAAGTAAAATTATGCTTAAATGTGATGAGGCTCCCGCAAAACCTACCAACAATTGTCAACAGTATGTGGCAGTACTTTACCTTATCAACCAGAAAACCAATAAACGTTTATATCACATGTTCTGTACACAAAGAACACATATGGACCAAGATTATAAACGAGTGAAGAAATTATACGAGAACAAAGCTGAGATTTGTATATCAAAAATCCAAAATCAATGTACCCTACGAACTGTATGTCCACGTGCACTTTATCGAAGTATACAGACAAATTTGCAGGAATACAAATGGAATCGTGAGGGTAATGTTTTCGAATCATCACTGGCAAATTTTAACGTGTGGGTCATTTCCGAAAAACTGCATAATTTAAAGAGATTAGAATTGGAAAAATTGATGAACTACATTAAGTTCTTAAGTATTTATAGGCAATAAAGATATGGATCAATGGATGCGATATTAGCCCCTCATTGTATGTTCATAAATAATACTAGTTAAGAAAAATATTATTATTAAATACACTCCCCGAAATTTAATTTAAGACATCTTTATTTTGTTCAGAATGTTTAAAACGGGTTAAGTAATTTTTGTTTGGTTAAAAAATGTAAACTTTTTGTTGTTAGTTAAATCAATAAGATCCACTATATTTATAAAAGTTTATAAAGAAAAAACTAAAACTAAAGGAACCAATTTGGTAGTAATATAACGCATTTAATAACACTAGTTTACAAAAATAAAAAAATAAATGACCCATTTTAACTGAAATATTTTTGTAGTGTAGTTTGGAATGGTGATTTCAAAAATCAATTTCAAAAATTTATTTATGGCTCCGTTTTTGAAATATGATCTGATGATCTTTATCTGACTTCATAATTGTTAGATAGAGTCAAGCCAGATATGAATCGAAAGGTAGGTAATTCAGCTTCCAATGATAGCGTAGAACATTGTTTTAAAAACGGTGGAGTAGTTTCGATTTAACGACCAAATATATATCAAAAAATCAATTTTTTGCTCGAAAATGTAAGAAATTTTATTTCTAAACGCAAATCGCACTTTTACGAAGACAATCAGGTATTGGTGAGGAAAATCGTGTCACACGTACCGATGATGGATCAAATTGAGTAGAAGATCTAAGAGTCAAATTTGAGTATTTTGTCACAAAATTTTTGTGTGTTCACAAAAAATAAACTTGTATTTTTCTTCGTCTTTTGATCACTTTATGAAGGAAGCCAGAACAAAAAATATATTCAAGAGCCGAGTAAAAGTCGAAACAAACGGAAATTTATTTTTGAATAATCACGAAAATATTACATTTTTTGCACTAAATTGCTCACAGCTCCTGTGTTTGTCCATAGATTTTGATAATCGTTATCTGGGTTTCTTCGTAGAAGTGCGATTCTTTAGTAGAAAAATAAAAATAATTTTCTTTTATTTTTTTATATTTTTCCAGGCGTCAAAAATGAAATTTCTTGCATATTCGAGCAAAATATAGATTTTTTAAAAATATTTTTGGTTATTGTATTCAAACTACTAAGCCGATTTAAAAACAATGTTTTACGCGATTACTGACAGTTTAATGAGCTTTCGATTCATATCTAGCTTGACTCTATGTGACAATTATGAGATATGGCTTAAATCGTAAGAGCATCTACAAAAAAAAATTTAAAAAAAATCATATTTCGAAAACGAAGCCATGAAAAAATTTTTGAAACCGATTTTTGAGATCACCATTCCAAACTACAGTAAAAAAAATTTCAGTAGGAATGGGTCTTTTTGGCTGTAAACTAGTGTATTGGGTCCAGACTATAGATATCGCTCACTTACTTCAATACTGGCATTACTCAAAATAATCAATTTTGAGAAAAACACGTTTAAAGTTCTCAATGGATTTAACCCAGAAAAAATTGTTCTTTTCGTTTCGAGTTAAATTATTAAAATATTATAAATTTATAATGCTTATTGATAAAACATGAAAATATAATGTTTTAACTGAAAGCCGATGTATGTTTGCTCAATATAGACGTTCTTTCATTAACATAAAAATGAACCTGTAAAATTATAATGAGACATATTTTTATATCACATGGAAAGTGAAAGAGATATCAATACGAAAATTTTTACCCAAAATAGTACACAATACGGCGAGTATTTCCGCATTATTAACCCAAAAATCGTATTTTTTCAGTTATGCCAGTATTGAAGTAAGTGAGCGATATATTTATAAGCTCGAAAAGGGGGCATCGAGCTAATCACATTTTAGATCTCTGAATCCGGTGTTTCGACCCACGATACAACTAGGACAGGTATGGTATCTCAAAATTTCAGTGCCTATTCATTTTTTTCTTGATTTTTTTTGTTTTGCCGACGGCATTTTTAAGTGGTGGGTTTCTTTTCTCAGATCGCTTTATTTAATTTAATAGTTATTTTATAAAAAAAAATTAATAAAAAAATAAAAATTATTATATAAAAATATAATTTACAATTTTTGTATAAAAATTAGTAATTAATTGATATAGTAAAATTTTTATTTAAAAATTAAAAATTAATTGATATGAAAAATTTTTATTTTAAAAAAATAAAATAACAATTACATTAAGATAGCTTTCGTGCGGAAAATCGTAGCACAAATGTATGAATGTATCTTTGATCAGTTGGTCCTTATATTTATTTCAGTGGTCGAAGGGCTAATATGGCTAACAAAGTTTGTTGTTTCAGCATAGCTTTTTTTCTACACACATACTAAATTGTGTGTAATTGTAGTCTCCCTGTCTCTTTAGCGCTCTCAGCAAAAGCGATTAGTCCACTTGGTTGGCTGGGTGCCATACCGTATTAGTTGTATCATGTTTCGGCCCATTTTTTACAAAGCTCCTGACTTGAACTCTTAGGTCCACCAACACAAACGCAATGTAAACCCAGCGAAATTCAATTAAAGGCACATGGATATTTTATGTTTTATGGGATATTAGATGAGAAATGAATCAAATTTTCATTAAATAGTAAAGTGAATAATGATATTAGTTCAACAAATGTCTTAATTCTGCAAATCAACAAGTGTTAGATTAACAAACAAATTATTTTCAAAAAAATTCATTTTTATACAGCGCCTCCAAAGTTCCGCTTAGTAGAAAAGGGCTTCTTCAAACCGTGCCACTAATAATTAAAACCATATGGACCGTCAAGGTTGAATTTTTTTCTCGTCTGAAAATATTACCTTTTTTAATTGATCGGTCCATGACATGTGTTTTTCGGCAAACTCCAATATTGCAACATTATGCGATTCCTTTAAAGCTGGCTTAGACTTTATTTTATTCCAAATTAGCCGATTACTTCCAGATAAAATTTGATGTACACGACGCTTAGGGTAAAGGGTAATTATAAGTCAGCTCTTATTTGCTATGCAGTTGCATTTTTTTGTAAGCCAGCCCGAATTATAGCGAATTTTACACGAGAAGAAATCTTTTGATTATTATTATTTGATCGATTTGTATTATATTTCTGCTTTAAATTGATTACATTTCCACTGCAGATGGCGATCTTTTCAATATAATGGCAATTTGTCTATTAGACATGCCAGTATCCTTGTAGGCATGTATTTTGGCTGTTTCTTCAGATGATAACGTTTTTCCCTTTCCCATATCAATATTGAGGGAAATTTTCGATAGGATATAATTTGTATCTTTTTAAACTAAACACGTATACAAAATCAAACTATCAAATTAAGAAAATTTGGCACCTTCTTCTTACTTCAGGACTTGAAACACACTGCCTTTAATAGAATTTCGCTTCAAAACGTTCAAAATCTCTGAATAATGGGCAAGCTTCAGCCTAAACTAACTGTTAATGCTCTCTTTAAGCGTAAAATAAAAATAGAGAGACCAATGTAAAAGGGAGAATAGGATTGGAAGATGCCTTCTGGTTCCAATACATTTTAAGGTGACTAAACGGACCTGCCTTTAATTAAATTTCGCTGAGCGTATGCACTAAATGGTATTCATTCTCAACAGGGCACTGGTGAATTTCACACAGACACGAGTCAAACTTATGAATGTGTGGTGAGTACAGATAGAAGGACATCTACTAAAATCTCTTTTCTGTACTCTCCATTCGGCCGGCCCTGTTGTAAAAGTCACTCACGACTGAACCTTGACAGATGTATGACAGCATTATCTTTCTGAAAGATTCCAGCAGTGTTCTCACTCTCCAAAAGTTATATTAAGTCTTCATCCAATAGCTTTATTGAGCCTTCCAAATTTGTATGACCTGTTGGAATGTAGGAATCGCGGTCCAATTGTGATAGCTAAAAGCGGCCCAAACAATCACGGAGCCAAATCAAAGTTTTGGGAGTTTTGCGTAGTAGTAATTAATACCATCTGGCCCATCCAAGTTAAGCCTTTACTCGTCCGAGAATACCAGGTTTTACAACTCCATCGACAAATCTATTTTGGCTTCTTTATGAAATGTTGGCCAAGCGTACGTGGCGTACTATTTATATGTCGGAAGCGGATAACACTTATATCAATAGCTAAAATCTAGTAATAGCAAATAAAATAAAGTTTGACATTTTTTAGCATATTCGGTCTTACAACGTTTTAATGTACTAGCGCTATTTGTGTTGTTTACACTTTTCAGTAAGTTAATAAAATCAATTTGGCTTTAAATTATGAATTTCAAGAGAAGGTTTTTGTTGGACTATTTTTCACAGCTTTCAACAAGAGTGTGTCGAGATGAACTCAGTTTTTTGTATGGCAATAAACTGTATATCGCTGGTACAGTGAATTCAATCATGGTCGTAATTTGCTCGTCGTCCAAAATCGGTTGATGTGCTAGAAAACTAGGGTTGTCGAAATATCGATATAGAATACATTTTGACGATATTTTTATGAATCCTTTTTTTTTTTGGTTTTTGGACAAAAAGGAAGGTTACTTAAGGGCATTCTCTTGTATATTAGTGGCATCAGTAATACTAGTAATATCCAAGAGAATGCCTTCAGAAAACCCCCATTTTTGTGGCGGAAACTAACAAAAATACACACCAAAAATTTATTCAACAAGTATTCGATATTGATATTTCGAAATCCCTATAGAAAACATTGATGCTATCCGTGAACTGATAATGCAAGAATGTCATGTGACATACCGTGAGATTGAGACTTCCCTAAACATTAGTTCCACCATCATTTGTAAGATTTTGCATATACACCTTGCCCTTTGTTAGCGTTGGATTCCACATAATTTGACAATCGCTCAAAAAATGGATTTTTTCAATTCACTGTAAACAACACAAATAGCTTAAGTACACCAAAATGTTTATGTTAAAGGCCTATACTCAGATGAGATAACAAATTAGTTCGGCACAGTGCTTCATACAAATACAGGGTTGCCCATATTCGACGGACCCATCTGGCAACGCCATAACTTTTGACAGAGATGTCAGATCGCTTAATGACATACCGCGTTTGAAGCGTCAGTCCAAGCAGATTTTTACCATGGAACAATACACGCCACGCGAGCGCTCTGAAATAGTTAAAATTTACATTCAACAGAACAAGTCAATTGTGAAAACTCAACGTGCTTTTAAAAAATTAAAAAATGTGAAAAGTGCGCCTTCTAAGAACACCATTAAGCGTTTATACGAAAAATTTTCGACTGGTGAGGCTCTTTCTAATCCGAAGAGGCCAAATAAAAGTCGACCAAGGCGATCGGCCGAGAATATCGCTGCCGTACGAGCCAGTGTTGAGAGGTCCCCAAGAACATCCCAAAAACGCCGTTCTTAGCAGTTGGGCATGGCTCGGTCCACTTTACAACGGATTATTCGCGTTGATTTGCATTTGTTCCCGTACAAAATTCAATTGACGCAAAGATTGTTGCCTGCGGACAAGCCTCGTCGATTGGAATGGGCCCAAAGAGTCATCGAAATGGCCGAAGATGACGAGCAATTTTGGAACAAAATTATCATGTCCGATGAAGCCCATTTCTCATTGAATGGGACCGTAAATAAGCACAATTGTCGTATTTTCGCCACTGAAAATCCTCAGGAGATTCAAGAAGTGCCTCTTCATGACGAAAAAGTCACAGTTTGGTGCGGCGTTAGTGCGAAAACGGTCATTGGGCCGTTTTTCTTCCAAAATGAAAATGGCCATGCTGTTACCATCAACCAGGAGCGTTATCGCGACATGATGACCAATTTTGTGATGCCAATTATTCGTCGAAAGCGTATGAGGCAGTTCTGGTTTCAACAAGACGGCGCTCCACCGCACACAAGTCGCATAACAATCGATTTTCTGAAGAAATTGTTTCCGGGCCGTTTGATGTCGAAAAGTGGTGATTTGGACTGGCCACCGCGTTCGCCCGATTTGACGCCGCCTGACTTCTTCTTGTGGGGATATTTGAAGTCAAAGGTTTACGTTAACAAGCCAAGGACCGTAGAAGAGCTCAAGGACAACATTCGTGAAGAAATAGCCGCTATTCCGGCCGAAATGTTGGCGAAATCGATGGAAAATGCTGCAAAAAGGGCACAATACGCCATCAACGCCAGAGGCGGCCATTTGAGAGATATCATATTCAAAAATTGATGTAAACAAATCTACTTGGAACAAAATTTTAATTTTTTTCTTTGATTTAAAAAAAAAAAATGGGTCCGTCGAATATGGGCAACCCTGTAAACGTATTCAGATTTCAAAGTTGTACAAAAATGTTTTTATTCATGTGAAATATCGTACCAAACTAAAAATTTATCTCATCTGAGTATAGGTTTTAAAAAATAACAAATTGACATTCGTGTAACCAGTTCCCTGCATATTGTAAATAGTACCCCATGTACACTTACAATTAAAACGACGTATATTCATTCTCTTCTCGAAATTTCATTTAACAATGTCTATTTCTGTTTCATTTCTGTATTCACAAATCACTCTAAACATAAAATTTTAATGAAACCAACATTTAATATAATTCCATAAATTCCTATTAAAATTTATTGCTTGTAAATACTTAAGAACTTAATGTAGTTAAACAACTTTTCCAATTCTAGTTTGTTTAGAGAACGCAGTTTTTGATTAAATTCCCAATCGTCAGAGTCTGCAAGTGTTGTTTCAAATACAATGCCCTCATGAGTCTGTTTGCATTCCTTCAAATCCTCCTGTATACTTCGATAAAGGGCGCGGGCACATATAGTTGGTATAGTATATTGATTTTGGATTTCTACACCAGATTTGTTCTCATATAATTTCTTCACACGTTCATAATCTTTAGTAATATCTTTTTCTTGTGTGCAAAACATGTGATATATGCGTTTTTTGGTTTTCTGGTTGAGAAGGTAAAGTACTGCCACATACTGTTGACAATCGTTGGTAGGTTTTGTGGGAGCCTCATCACATTTAAGCATAATTTTACTTAGAATCCCAGGAAATGTATTCGGGTTAATGGTGGGCGTGGCGGGAATTTCAACGGATTTCCCTTTCTGCTTCTTGCGCCTGACTCTGGGCTCTGTCCTAGGACTACCGGAAATATTAAGCACAGCTGAAGATGTGCCCTCCAGGATAGCTACGCCAGTGGCTTCTGCTTTATCTGCCTGTCTTGACATTTTTGTTTTTTGTTTGCGCAATTTTCTTTTGTAAATACTTGTTGGACCTCTAAAAGTTAACTAAATTGGGTTATATTGAAGTGCTTTGGTTTTAAAATAAGTTGGGTTTGTTTAGTTGATTTATGAAATGACTCAATTTCACAACAAACAACAAAGCGCAGCTGTTTAAAGCTTTCAAATTAGTGATGGACGTTTTTAAAGTTTCCATGTGAATGGCAATCACTTAGAATTAGAGGGTGCTACAAAGAATAACTTCTCCTAAATTTAAAAAGACATTTTCTCCCCCCCCCTCACCCCCCCTTCAACCTAAAAGTTGTTATTTGTTGTGAAATTGACTTCAAAACAACTTCATTTAAAATTTCAACAACAAAACAATCATTTAAACAAACCCCCATAGAAACGCAAATTTACAAAAACCTTTAAAGATCCAATAAGAAACTTCCAACCGATATACTAAACAACTATGGAGTCCACATCACCAGTTGTGCTCAACATTTCAGGTACAACCAGCAAACAAACAAAATCGTCTGAAATTCCTACCCCACTGCCCACCATCAATGTGAACACATTCCCTCATATTCTAAGTAAATTATTATTTAAATGTGATAAAGCTCCCGAAAATCCTTACATTAATAAGTTGAACGATGTTGAACAGTATGTGGGAGTACTTTGTTTACTCAACAAATCAACCCACAAATGTATGTATCACATGTACATAACAAACGAAAAGGATTTGGAAAAAGATCAGGATCGTGTGAGGGAAATTTATGAAAAAAGAGCTGATATCACAATCTATGATCCACTGGCCATAGACACCGTATGTGCTCGTTCCTTGTATAAAAGAATACAAAAGGACTTTAAGGAATTCAAATGGAACCGTCAAGGCAACATATTCGAAACTGACGGAAATAATGATAGAGATAAGTATGTAATAAGATATCGACTTTATGATTTGCATAGACAAGAAATGGGAAAGTTGATCAATTATGTTAGGTATCTACATTTGTACAATCAATAAAGAAATTGAATCTGAATCTTCCATGCAATGTGAGTGCGTTTTTTTGGACCAATCGAGTTTCAGTTTTCTGAGGCCCAACTAATCACTCAAATTGACTTTCACTGATCCTTCCGATATTCCAACAAGGTCAGTAAGGTCTCGGTATGTCAATCAACGATTTTGGAGCAAACATATTTTTTTATTTTGTTGACGTATAGTTCATAAAATCACAATCAAAAATCATCTTTTTTTTTGAAGTTACAAGATGAATATCTTTGTAGAGTTATTTAATATCCCTGATACTGTGTTTACCCTATAAAAATCGATTGAGTTATACAGCCAAAGACCTCCCAAATTGCAGGTGTTTACTCTTTTTGAAGCACCCTGTAATTGAAAGTGTTTGCCATTCACATTGAATCATTAAAAACTGTCATTACTAATTTGAAAGCTTTCAACAGCTGCGATTTGTTATTTGTTGTGAAATTGACTTCAAAACAACTTCATTTAAAACCAAACACCCCATAACAACCCAAATTTAGTAAACCTTTAAACGCCCAACAAGAAACTGCCAACCGATATACAAAACAACTATGGAGGAGTCCACATCCCCAGCTGTGCTTAACATTTCGGGTAACACCAGCAGCAAGCAGAAAACAAGATCGTCTGAAATTCCTTTGCCACTGCCCACTATCAATGTGAACACATTACCAGATATTCTAAGTAAATTAATATTAAAATGTGATAAAGCTCCCGAAAATCCATACATTAATAAGATTAACGATATACAACAGTATGTAGGAGTACTTTGCTTACTCAACAAAACTACCCATAAATGTATGTATCACATGTACATAACAAACGAAAGGGATTTGGAAAAAGATCAGGATCGTGTGAGAGAATTATATGAGAAAAGAACTGATATCACAATCTATGATCCACTGGTCATAGAAACTGCATGTGCCCGTTCCTTGTATAAAAGAATACAAAGGGATTTAAAGGAATTCAAATGGAATCGTCAAGGCAACATATTCGAAACTGACGGAAATAATGATAAGGATAAGTATGTAATAAATGATCGGCTTTATGATTTGCATAGACAAGAAATGGGAAAGTTGATCAATTATGTTAGGTATCTAAATTTGTACAATCAATAAAGAAAAAGAAATGAAATTGAAACATTTTGGTTGGAAAAGGAGGTAAGATCTTCGGTCTTGGTAAATAGAAGAGCAGTACAGAGTATTGAGAATATCTTTCCGCAGAGGAAACGGGATACTCACACAAATCCATAAGCAACTTCAAAGGAAGGAATACAGTATGTTAAAAGGTATTTTAGGAGGATGTTTGAGCCTAGTACGCAGAACGACAAAAATTCCTTTTGTCACAGTATTGCACATAAATAGAAACATTTTCTAAAGCAAAGCCAAGGTGTTTCTAATTATATGAAATACTGTGAGGAAAGGAATTTTCTGTCGTTCTGCGTACTGGGCTTCAAAAGTTGAAGGAGATGTTTTATAAATGCTTGACAGGCCTTAAAGGTTACATCAATCCGGCATAGATTTTACTCCGAAAAATTAACTTTTCTTATACTTAGTTTTCCTCCATTATTTGGAAGTTTGTTTCTCATTTCTATCAAATGATTTGATCTAATTATTTAATGTTGAAAAAAATAATTTAAGAAGTACTTAAGAAAAGTTCAGGCACAGCTGCCCCACTTCGGAAAGCTGGCTACCCCTTGCACATGAAGAAGCCGGTGTCCTAATTCAGGACTCTTGTGAAATGCAGAGCAATATTAACTAGAAGAGAAAAAACAAAACTTCCGTATCAAAAAATAGAGATTTACTTCTAGACGACACCTCCAGATGGTTTAAATAGGCTACATACCTTCTGGAAACGCTTGCAATGCTCGTTTAAGTGGTTGGACACTGCAACATCTACATTCTAGAACAACGAGATGGCCGACCACCTCGCTAGACTTGGCACCACCACTCAGCTCTTACCGGAAAAGAGCAACATAGGCGACCAACTCATGCGACCTTTAAGCTACAAACAAAGGAAACTACCCATCGAATAACCATAGATCGATGGCAAACAATTCACACATGAGAAATATCTTGGCTTAAATGGGCATCTCCGTCAAAAAAGAGTGAATATTTCTTTATTAGTAGCCCTTAGTGGACACTGCCTAATAGGAAGCCATGTCGCTAGTCTCGGCATCAAACACAATGACTTCTGTAGAAGCAACTCAGGGGATTAAATTTGTAAGAGTAAAATGGCCAATTCAAACGTTTATACGAAAACCCAAGTGGAATTGAGAACAGACCTGATAGCCTCGCTGCTCAAATTTCTACTATTTTTTTATCTTAATACAACGAGCCTTCATTGGTCTAAGTGAAGAAATAGGATTCTCCTATTTCCTAACCATTGCAACCTACCCTAACCTAATCTAACCCAAGTTTAGTAAACGAGGACTAACAAAGATTAGAAAATGCAGTGCTTTTTGAGACACTTTGATTCAAAGTCTGGAAGATTGACTGAAGCTTAAGTGATTAATGAGGCTTCAGTTAAGCCAGCTTTTTAATTACCGAACGGAGGTAGCTGCTAACGTGCAGTTAATGTACAAAAACTGCTTGAGAGAGAACCGGCAAGTTCTTGAAACAGCTGTATAATCGACCAGCCTCCTATCTGGAAAACCCGCAAAATCATTCCAGTACTAACAGTCGGAAAACCAGCGGACCAAGGTGCCTCGTATCGGCCGATCACCCTTCTATCTCCGGTCATTAAAATACTGGAAGCTCTCCTGCTACCTACTCTGAAGGACCACCTCCGTCCGGCCGCCCACCAACAGCCACAACCACGGCGCTCTGTAAACTCAGCACCTCAATCACAGTAGGCCTAAATAGCAAACGCCCACACGAGAGGTCAATTGTAGTGGCCTCGACCTGTCAAAGGCTTTCGACATGGTTAGCCATATTATACTCCTACAGGACCTGAATAACAGCAGCCTTCCCAACCATCTTAAGAGGTGGATTGTTAACTACCTGTCCGGCAGACAAGCCCTTGTCAAACAGGGAGTACCAAAATGTCTATCTCCCCTCCTGTTTAATGCCTACATTGCTGGCATCCCAACATGGTTTCCTTAGTAAAAAAGACCATGTCGTCCTGCGAAAAGTCAGTCCCACGGTCAAATCCTAGCACAACTGCGATCAGGAGGATGCAGGCTGCTTAAAAACTATATCTCACGCATAAACGCAGAAGTAGTAGACGAATGTCCTAAATGTGCACACAGTCCCCACGACACTAACCATTTCTTCGCGTGCCCCCTCAACCTAACCTCGCTCATTACCCTAAATCTATGGACCCACCCAGTCGAGGTGACTTCCTTCCTCGAACTGGTTCCCACTTAGCTCTACATCTCTATTAATTTTATCCTTCTCTTTCTTTTCCTCTTACACGTACAAATCTTCCCAGCCGCTACCTTCCAAATATTCTGTTCCATCAAACGTTTTCTTGAACTTAAAAAACGGTTTCTGTGCCGGAAACAATCAGTGCTGTACCTGAGTTAAAACTGTAGGATCGGCATGTGACATAAAGTGAAATGAAGTGGTCCTTGGGCGTAATCATTTTTTACCCGAAACTTACATGCTCCGCTAGCAACAACCAAAATAAAATAAAGTGTTGAGAAATTTAATCGCTATGCTTTAAAGGTTTTTTACAAATCATGGATATGCATATGAGACGAACACCAAACCAAAAAGTCCTATCATAAAAACTTGAATACAAGGTCGTCCAAAAAAATTTAAAAATAAATAAAAAAAAAAGTATAACTTAAAAGTGGTTATTCAAATTTATTCATAATAGTAGTTCTTCTTTGCTAGGAAAGGATTGTCTTTGCTCTTCGATGCATTAAAAGTGCAGCATCGAGTTTTGTAAAGCGCCCATTGAAGTCCTCAACTAGTTTCACGCCTCTTTCTCCGGCATCATTCACAACTTTGAGGCATTTTCAGTAAATAAACAGTCCATAAAATTCCTTTGTCTGTCGCAGTACAATTCTTTATCGCGACATTTTTTCTTCGAGTCACATATTGATCATTCGTCTTCTGCTTGCACAATGTGCTTCCTAGTTACATGGTAAGCCCAAATTTCAATACCCCATCAACTTGTGTGGTTTGGACCAGTCCCTTAAGTCCCGCCAAGACATCTTTTCTATTGGTAGTTTTTGCTTAATCCAGCAGTGGCCGCAACGCGCCAATCAACTTAATGGTATCTCGAGTCCTTTATCCTGAATTTGGCTTTGCATAAAATATTTTTAAAAATAGATTTTAAATTCAACAACAACGTTTGGCATCTCAAAGGTTACTTCTACGATAAAGTAAAGTTAAAAAAGGGAAATTGAAATTTAATGAAGAAACCTTTACGCCAGTACTAAACGTTAAAATTAAAATTTTTGTTTTCCATTACGGTAAATAGAAATTATTACCTGAATTAACGAACATCACAAAATAAAAATCCCATATGTTTATGTTCAGTCTAGTGTTCCAAATAAAAGTTAAGTTTAAGCATAACATGACCTCGAGCCGGCTAAAACTGGCTAGTTTGATTAAAATAAAGGTCTTAAAAAAACAGCCACATCACATTTTATCCCCATTTTATATAGCATTTTTTTCTTTACAATTTTAATATTATTGTTCATTTTACATTAATTTCCTAAAGCTTATCTTAAAGTGCGTAAAGCCATAATGTGTCAGGAGTTCCTTTAGTATATAGCTATTTGTTATAAAAAATACAGCACTTTGTGCTCCAATCCAATAGAAAGTTTGCCAAGTTTTAAACTCCAACAAATAGGCGGGCAGCAGCCACAGAGCTTGTGCCGTCAGCCAGAGTCCAAGCAGCAGGAAACAACGTTTCCAGGACAGTAATTTGAAATTATTAAGACACAGGGGTAGAATCGACAGATACCAAATAAAATATTGTGAAGTAACCACCGAATTGTAGGTGACCAAAACAAAGGCCAAGGCAAACACACAAAACGGCAAAGTCTGACGGAATTGGCCAAATGCCAGGCTCAAATAGAGCATCAATACAAATTGTGGTGCCATAAGTAGGAATTTCAGTGCCCAAGAAGTGCTCTCGGTTTGCGAAGTGCTCAGATATTGCAGTAAAAATTGCAGACTAAAATTATGACGCGCATCTTTACGCACAAAATGATAGAGATATGCCTCATAGATATACTGATATCCATACAAATAATAAAAGATGCCGGTGAATATGAGTAAACCCATTAGAGTGCCTAAGATGAGACACAATTGTTGGCCATTGGGTTTCAAAACAATGCGAAAGAAATCTTTGAAAGATCTAATCAAACTGTTGGATAGGGACAAATAATAGGCCAGACTGAAAAGCAAAGGATAGAGTCTCAAGTGTATGACAAAACCATGGGCCAAACCGGCTGCAAAGATCAAACGTTTGGAAGAGTTCTCTTTATGCTCTGCCCTGATGATTAGGTAAAGACTTAAAATGACAAAGAAACTGGAGAAACTATCGCCACTGCCACGGGTGGATATGACAGCTGTTAAAGGGTTATACAGCCAAAAGCAGGCTGCCATCAAAGCTATATTTCCGGGCTGGTTCCTAGCATCCAAGGCCTCATAGGCCTGAGCCGGGGTTTTGTGGCTAAACAAATGTTGAACAGTCTTTTCGAATTGTGCCTTAACCACCATAAAAACCAAATTATAAATGACTAGAGCTAACATTAGATCAAACAGGGCATAAATCAATTTTCCACAGGCGGCATGTACCAGCAGATTGGGCACTTGTAAATAAGCCAAAATGGGACTATAGCGATAGGTGTGCCGGGCAAATGGTGATTCACCGCGCATAACCTGTCGGGCACCATCGGTGACCACTTTGTAATCTATATCTGTATAAGGTACGGCCGAGCGACTATCCTGAAACTGGCCATAGCAAATCAAAAGGATCCTCAACACAGCTGATAACAGCAAATGTTGCTTGAAAGTAATTTGCCGTAGCCTAGACATGGTTTTCTGCTGCTGCTGCTGCTTCAGAGTTTGGTCTTTAATTCCATGGCCGATTTTCGTATGCAAAGTAAAAATTCCTTAAATTCCTGGTCACAAATCTTATGCTGTACATTCAAATCCCGGGACACGCAAATGGCATAGGCTGTGGCCTTATCCGAGCACTTGCCCAGCAATATGGGATAATTACGCAAACGTTGATTGGCCTTCCGCACGGATTCCATTTAACGTTTGTGTGCTGGCACTTTATCTATTCCAGGCGGTGGCAGAGGCAGGGGATCGGCTATGAAGATATCGTATAGAGGCTTGGAGAAGAAGATCAGTAGAGAGCCGGTGATGGCTGTGATTTGAAACGCACGCGGATAGCGTTGTGCCCAAGAACGCTTGGGTAAGACTGCGGTGCGTCGGCGTTGCTGCTGTTGATCCAATAAATCCTGTACTTGCTTGGGTGGCTTATATTCCGGCACGGGCATTATTTAGTTGGCCTAAATTGAAATAATAGAAATAAAGTCAAACATTTATGGTCTTCTCAGATGACACTTACGGCTCTTGGGAGTCTTTATTGGTATATTGTTTATTCAAGTCAATGCCACTGCAACAAATTGATTCCTTATGCCACTTTAAACAGCATTGGCGCATTAATTCCAAGACCTCAACACATTTATCCTCCTGGTAGTTGTTCTCTGTGGGAAGACACCAAACAAACTCACACTTACATAACCATTCCCTATGAGTGTGTGTGTTTGGGGGCCATATTTACCGTTAAGACAAGCTTGTATGCGACAGGCGTTTGCTTTGCAAGGATCTTTGCGACGCCCAGACATGTAATGCAATCACTTGGTTGCAAATTTTAAATTAAAATCAAAGTTTTAAGTAATATTCTGTGCTGTAATGCCGCATCTGACATTCACCCAAAAATGCAAGTTTTAGAGATGAGAGCAAAAGTTATCGATAAGTCAGTGATTTCGACAGCAGTCACTGCTTTTTTTGCCATTCACCACGGCATACAACAAGCAAGGAACTGTTCTTGTGTAAAACAATTGTGTTTTATTTGTGCTAACTTAATTTGTGACTTCATTTTCATTAGATTCCAAACACAGAAATGCCATCAAAAAAGAAAAAATACAATGCTCGTTTTCCGGCAGTAAGTTGAGCATTTATATTTCAAGCCTCCCCATAATGGTTATCAGTTTTTGTACACACACACACACACACACACACACAAATCATAGACAAACGTGCCCTAACATTTATTTGGCCTTCTCTTCCTTTAGGGTCGCATCAAGAAGATCATGCAAAGCGACGAGGAGATAGGCAAGGTGGCCCAGGCCGTGCCTGTTATCATTTCCCGCACACTGGAACTGTTCGTGGAGTCCTTGCTAACGAAAACCTTGCGCATTACAAATTCGCGCAATGCCAAAACGTTGTCCACCTCCCACATGAAGCAGTGCATCATGTCGGAGCAGCGTTTCGATTTCCTTAAAGAACTGGTGCGTAATATACCAGACATCTCAGTGGCCGAGGAGGCAAGCTCTTACAATGACGATGAAGTCGAGTTGGTGCAGAGCTCACCGGAAGAGCAATATCCAGATTCGGATACGCCATATGATCTAAGCCTGCCATCTACATCTGTGAGAGGCGGCGGCACCAATGGTGGTGGTTCCGCCTATACGCGTTCCATGAGCTTAAATGGCAGCGGACTGAAGCGACAAAATCAACAGCTGCCACAGCACCAGCATCCGTCGGTGATTGTGCCAAATGTAGCCGCCCTGGCTTTGCATCACTCCGGATTGCCCGCTAAGCTATCACGTTCGGAATCCACACCCGCCCCAGTCGCCGCCTCCTCGTACACACCGCGCGGCCGGCCGCCCTTAACCAAATCTTATGATACTGCCATACCTGCTCCCATTTGTAGCTACGAACTCAACAAGCCCATTGTGAAAATTGATTATAGCCATGTGCATGCGGCCACCAAGATGACGACACCAGAGTCGAACACCATTTCCTCAGCAAATGCCGCCGCCACCTTTAACTTTGATCTGGCGTCTCCAGTTATAAACATAGATCTGACAAATATTGTGCCCACTGCGGCGGTAGCCAAAAGCAACAACAATAACAACAACCACCAAATTGCTGGAAAGAGCAGCGCTCCTCTAATCATTCCAAAGGCCACCAACACCAATGTGCTGGTGGCAACACCACCACCGCCAGCCACCACATCCCTAACAACTGAATCATATTTCGAATTAGACGAAGACTATGACAATATCTGAATATTTGTAGAGTTTAATGTGAATGCGCTTCTAAGTTATTGATACATTAAAATTATGTACTTTTTAGTCCCTAAGTAAGCACTGAGTAATGCAAAATCTACTTTTTTTGGCCAAATAAAGACCCATATGGATTTTAAGCTAAGTTAAAAGGAGAGATTTGTCAAGTTGGGTGAACAAACTATAGCTATTGTCTAGGGATTGAGGGATCTCTGATGAAATGTTACTTGAAGATGTTTGCAGCGCACACAGAAAACCCCACGCCGGTCTACATATATTTCTAATCAGCACGTTTTGTT
Organism: Lordiphosa stackelbergi; assembly: GCA_018904235.1. Classification (NCBI taxonomy): domain Eukaryota; kingdom Metazoa; phylum Arthropoda; class Insecta; order Diptera; family Drosophilidae; genus Lordiphosa; species Lordiphosa stackelbergi. Next base: position 48,665 of record JAEIFU010001394.1, on the reverse strand, counting down.
TCTAGGCAAACTAATTACGCAGTTTTCTAAATATCTGAATAAAACTTGGCAGGCTTCCGTTGTATACAGGTTCTATATATAACTAGGAGCTAGAAGCCAGCTGATAGGCGAATGATTAAGAAAAAGAAAAAGTGTCAATGAAACATGCGTGCTGATATATAACAAAATATTTCGTGCGGTACTGAAACTTACGCGTCTTCCTCACATTCCCAAAACCCACAAATTTCCCGAAAAGCTTTTGACAAATAATCTTTTATTTGCTGATCACTCATTCCAAATAAAACGGACAAAATGCAATTTTTTGTTCAGTTTTCTGATCACTGAGAATCAGGGATTCAGATTAAAACTCAGAACCAGGACCGGAACCGATATTTGGGTTTTTTTGTATACCAGTATATAAAAGAATCTAAACGATGTACCGGTACAGTTTTGGTTCTGAGCAACATCTAGACTGCAAAGCTGCTCATATGCTTTAAAAAAAATTGTCTGTCTTAGCAAATCTTTTGTATTATGATGTAGAAAAACGTAAAAAAAAAAATGAAGAGCGTGCCGCACCTTCTATGTAAATCAATAAACGGATTTGATTTGGCATTATAAAACTTAACTTTATTTTCTTCTTAAACGGTCAAAATATTCGGATAATTTTAGAAGTTATAAAAGTAAAAGGAAGTAAAAGGTTCTGTTGTGGGCCCGGTTCAATTGAGAAAAAACCTCAAAACGTACCAGTTGTACTGCGGGTTCGGTTCAGGACCGGTTGAAAGTGAACTCTATATGGATTTAGACATTTATTTGTATAAAAAGAAACGACAATTCAAACAGATCGGTATTTTCCCCAAACAGTTTAATGACATCAAACATCATAATTATTCCTGAGAAACGTTCCCAAAATTAAGAAGATGAAAACTCGACTAAAAATCCACACACCGATACGGAACCGAATACCGTACTAATAAAGGGTGATTTTTTAGCTATTATCTTTTTGGCAACACTGGTTTTGTTTCACTGTCAAACATCATCAGTTTGGTCTTTAATTTAGCCATGAATCGTCTTACAAACGAACAACGCTTGCAAATTATTGAATTTTATTATCAAAATGCGTGCTCTGTTAAGAAAGTTCATTGCGCGCTTCTTCCATTTTATGGTCAGTTTAATCGACCCACTGAAGCGGCTATTCGGGCTATTGTGACTAAATTTCGCACCAAATTTACATTGTTGGACATTAAACCACCAACACGCTTACGTAGAGTGCGAACTGAAGAAAATATCACAGCTGTATTGGCCAGTGTAAATGATGACCATCAATTATCGATTCGTCGCCGTTCGCAGCAATTGGGCCTCTGTTACTTAACAAAGTGGAAAATTTTGCGGAAGGATTTAGGTGTGAAGCCTTTCAAAATACAGCTGGTGCAAGAATTGAAGCCGAACGACCTACCGCAACGTAGAATTTTTGGTGAAAGGGCTCTTGGAAAGTTGGCCGAAGATCCACTTTTTTACCGAAAAATTGTGTTCAGCAACGAAGCTCATTTTTGGCTCAATGGGTACGTAAATAAGAAGAATTGTCGATTTTGGAGTGAATACCAGCCGGAAGCATTGCAAGAGCTACCAATGCATCCAGAAAAAGTCACAGTTTGGTGCGGTTTATTGGCTGGTGGCATCATTGGCATCTTTAAAGATGATGCGAATCGTAACGTAACTGTGAATGGTGAGCGCTACCGTGAGATGATATCCAACTTTTTTTGAATTGACCGCCTAGATCGTGCGATTTAACGCCTTTAGACTATTTTTTGTGGGGCTATGTTAAAGCTCATGTCTATACAGACAAGCCCGCTTCAATTGACGCATTGGAAGACAATATTGAAGCATTTATTAGTGAGATACCGGCCGAAATGTTGTAAAGTGTATGCCAAATTTGGACTAAGCGGATGGACCATTTGAGGCCCAGTCAGAGGTCAACATTTTCATGAAATAATCTTCAAACATTAAATTATATGGACCGTACTATCGATTCAAATAGAGATTTCATGCATTTTTCTGAATTTTATGTGATTTTTCTTAAAACTTTCCTATAGCTCTTAAAAAATCACCCTTTATTAGAACCAAAACAGAACATTTTACCGAAACATAAGTTTCGGTGCGTACCAAAACCGGAACCGAAATACGATTCGGTTTGATTCCCTGCTGATAATTGATAAGCTCGAACAATATTATAAAGAAATTCGACGTCATAGATGCACTTTCCAAAATACATTTTAAATACTCTTCTATCGTCCATCACAAGAAAGCGTAATTTTTTTAAAGCGAAGCTCTTTTCCGTACGTCTGACTGGAGGACTAAAACTAAAACAATTTTGCCTTTGCGACAGTTTTTTTTGGGCATGTCTTTGTCGGTCGCTTTTACCTTTGCTGTATCAGCAGGTGGGTTGTTTGTTGAGTGGAATGGTGTGAGGGTGAAGTGAGGATCTTGTTGGGATCTGGTGGACATCTAGTGTGAATCTGGTGGGTGGGAAAGTGGGGGTTTAAGTAGTGGCTGCCATGAGGTCAAGTTGTGAATTCGATGCGATTAATTATAATATTTTATTTAATTCCTTTATCCATTCCAAACTTAAATATGGAATCCGCACGCGTCCTTAAACGTCGAAATTTCATGCCTATAGTTGATGGAATCAATCTACCAACGCAATCTGTCATTCCAGTTCCTAAACCTAATTAAAAATCAGCTTGGGTTCTTCAAGAAAATTATCTTCTTTAAAAAAATTCAGTTAGACAATGAACCACATTCCTTACCAGTCTACCAGAAAAGATGGTCCAATAACTAATGTCGTTTTCACAATATATTTATTTATACAGTTAAAAATATCATTTCTATATTTCAGAAACCATAGTCCAAAATTCTATTTTTTGCTATCAAGATTGAGTTTAACCAAACAAATCCAAGTACTTAATAAAAAAATTATAATCGGAGGCTCGTTGGTAAAAAGTGCTAGATTGGTCGTCCAAAAATACTAAACTTTATGTTTTCAACACCATATGAAATAAGAGCTGATTGAGCTAAACCGAAACCAGTTTTGGAATCAGTGAGCATAAAATATCTTATTTTTAATCAATAGGGCTGCACAAAAAGTTGGTCATTTTGTTGGCCTGTGTTATGGTTAAAAGCTCTTGCTAGGTCGTCCAACCAAGCTAGGGGTAGATTCAGTAGGCTTTTCCAATTTTCATGAATTTCCTCCTCAAAAACTCATAAAATTTCTACAAAATAAAAATTTCCAACAAAATTTTGTGTACCCCTCTTTCTTCTCTAAAATGTTTGCCTTCATCGATGGGATTAAGAAGCCGCCCCTAGTAAACCAAAAATCCTACATGAACATAACAGAAGCCCAAATAATTAACGATGTTGAAGCTTACCTAGCTCAGGCAGAGATTAACAAGGATGTTGAGAAAGCATTGACTGACCTAGGCTTGGTATATTCCAAATACAACGATCAGGCCTTACAACTTAAGCCCAGTTATGATCTTCAGTCGTTGCGTATTGAGAATGCGAAAAACAATTTGAAATTGGTCAACAATTTACTCACGACTAAGGTTGAGTTTCAGACACGTTTTCAAATTGTTAATGGAGTTTACAAGGAAGCAACCGTGCCGCCTGTGGAGAAGGTCACATTGCTGATTGGGCAAAATGCTTTTGTGGAGTTTAAATTGGAAGAAGCTGAAAAATATTTGATTAAACAGATAAAGGCAATGGTGCAGCAATTTCAGGTCTATGAGCATGATTTGAACTATTTGAGAGAACAGATGACCACAACTCGTATAAATTTGTCGAATGTCTATAACTTTGGTGTGAACGAAGAAAAACGAATAATGGAAGCGGCTTTAGCAGCTCAAAGTAAATAGAGGGCGAAAGGAGTTAAAATCAAAAATGTAGTGAAATTGTTCATATGAAAACATATTTTTAATGGTTAATTGAAAGGAATTCGAAAAGTTTGTTTATTGATTTTCGATAGATTATTGTGCTTATACGAATGTATTCTATAGAATTTATTTTTCCGATCTTCATCATACTTGGCATAATAAATGGTGGAAGCTTATAAGAACGGTAACTGCTGATAAACAAAAAAGTTTCTTAGGCTAAGATTAAAAGTTTGCTATAACGGTTAGACGTTTAATCTGGCTGGAATATTTGATTGATAGCTAACAAACCGAGGGACAGGATAGGTATTATTACAGATCGCATGTTCTTATTAATCAGATATAAGTAAATATTTGCAGAATCATTGAAAGGATATTTTGGTTTCATTTAGTGGCTCAAACTTTTTATAATGATATCAGGTTTGTTTAGAGATCACATCCGATAATACGGCTAAATCCTACCGAAAGTCTTAATATACCAAGTTTATAGAATAATGATAGAAGTTATTTTAAAAAGTTGATTTTTTTTGGGATTCATATTCAAAAATAAATATTTCTAATTAAATAAACCCAAATCAAACCCTTTTGAGTTACAGGAAAAAACTTTTGCAAAAATCGATGTTACTTAGTAGGGAGTTCAAGAGTAAAGCCTTTTCTCTCGCTATTCAAGTCGATTTTCATTCCTGTCTTGCAATACGGAGCAGAAGCATGGACATGAACAGAAGCGGACTATAGGACTATTCGACCTCTGCGAATGAACAAGCGTCAGTAAAGCAGGTGTACGATCGGAAGTCCGAAAGACTTTGGGAAAAAAGGCAGGAAAAGACGATCCAAACTGAGATGGAAAGACATTGCGCAGGTAAGAACAACAATAACTGATACCAGCTCGCACGAAACACAAACGACTGCAGGGCATTGATAGCAGCGGCTGAGATCGTAATCGGGCAAAAGAAGAAGAAACGAGAGCGTAAGTTAAAGTCGGCTCTTACCGACTTCGATATACCCGTTACTCATGAAAAAACATGTTTAACAGTGTTCCTGCGTTCCTTAGTGTGACCATCCAAAAAGTATGCAACATTTTTTGGGTGGGAGGGGTGGTAGCGGGCGGGCTGTGGTTTACTTTTTTGCTCATAACTTGAGAACCGTTCATCCGATCTTTATCATTTCTTCGGCAAATCGATTCATTTTGCTAATTACTAACTATCTCTAGAAGGTACAAATTGTCTATCTTTAAAACTGTAGGAGATATAACTTTTTTCCAAATTGCGGGGGCGGGAGGGGGCGTGGCCAAAATTTGAAACAAACTTGATCTGCGTGCAGATAAAAGAAGCATTTGTCCCATACATGTCATCCATCTCTGAGATCTAGGTGTTCATACAGACAGACGGACAGTCGGACGGACGGACGGACGGACAGACGGTAGACGGACAAGTCTATATCGTCTCGGCTGTTGATGCTGATCAAGAATATATATACTTTATATGGTCGGAAATGATTCCTTCTGCCTGTTACATACATTTGCACGACTTTAGTATACCCTTTTACTCTACGAGTAACGGGTATAAAAAGGAAAAGGTACAGAATTTCATACTTGGATCAAACCTTTTTAATGATATAGGTACTTGAATAATCATATTTGTTGATGTAAAAATACATTTTTTGAGCATTGAATTTCCTGAACCAAGAGTTTTAAGTGCCCTACCCTCTAACTTGACTCGCTTTGTCCGCTCAGTAACTAATTCTAATTAACTTAAGAACGATTTTAAACAGGAATGCGATCCGAACCGAATCGAACCTCAGTGAACAGCCAAACCGCTTGTACTAAACAAACTCAACAAAAACGGGAAAAGAAAACAGTTCGGTTCAATATGATGATAGACCTTCTCTTGGTTCCTACCTGTTGTTCCCTTCGACCCTTAACCAAAGTCTATAGAACTTACAAAAATGAGTAACTGCCATTAAATTTGAAAATCATAATGATGCACTGAGAAAAAAGGATAGTTTTTGATAATTCTCAGGATATTTTCGGTATCCATTTGGACTGGAACTATCTTTTTTTGGAATCCATTGGATATTTTCAGCAAAGAATAGTTTGATCTTTATAAAGATGGATGTTAAAGTGGATATTTCAACTATCCATTCTACGGGGACCTTTTTTTCTGTGAGCCTACGATGTCTGTGCGCGAACTCTGCAAAAGAAACTTTGCACACACACAGCACATGCAAATTCTCCCTAAAATTTCCCTGACATTCTTGTATCTTGCCTTGTCCTTGCCTCAACTAATGTACTAGAGTGCTCCTTACTAATGCGATTTACTTTGTGGTTTTTAAGGATAAAAAAACGATTCGCTCTTAAGAGCAGCGTTTAATTATTCTGTTTGGTTAAATTTTGTAAAAACGACTATCTCTTAGAATTTCTTACTTTGAGTACAAATTGTTCTAAAATGGAAAATAGACCAATAGAAATTGAAAAAATAGAAATAAAATTCTTGATTTAAGAACAAAAAGTATTAAATTAAGATCATTTAGTTCTTAATGTAAAAAGAAAAACTTACTTTTAGTACAAATCGTTCTTAAGCTTACACAAAAAAGAACGAAATAAATGGGGGCGTACTTGCTTAAAGAAAGCGAGAAAATTCTTGATTTAGTACAAATTCTTGATTAAGAACAATCTAGATAGATTTTAGAATAAATCGAGACTGATTAAAAATAAAACGGATGATTATAGAGCGCAACAGGATGAAAATATGTACAAAGAGGGATTGGTTGAAGAACATATCGGTATAAGTTTCAGATTAAAGATAAGTAATTCAAAAATTTTAAAGGTATGCCTGGTTCTTATTTTAGTTTCAAAATTCTTTATCCAAGCATAATGTTCTTTAACTAAGGACATAAAGTATTAATTGAGCCTAGATCATATTTATGTTGAGCTCTAAGAGCTATTCAAAAAAAATCCCGTATTGTGCCTAGCATTTCCAAACGTTTCTTAGAATCAAAAAGATTAGAGATTTAAAAAAACGGTTTTGACTAAAGAATTTCATACCTAAATCAAGAATTTGCTGGCTTATTGATGTTTTGAAATGGAAAATTCTTCATTCAAGTACAAAATTTCTTGATTTTTTTATGCTTATGGCCGGACAGGTCAGTACAGTGGCGTACGCAGTTGCCTCATTGGAGTATATTTTTATATGCGAAATACTTTACTACGGAATGAGCAATTAAAGAGAAATTAGTAAATGTTTAGTTTACCTACTCAAGAACAATTTTAAAAATAATTTCATCTATGGACAGCGAATCATTAAGAATTATTATGTAACAAAGGCACGGCTATCATTTTTTTTATAAAGAATTTAAAAAAAAATAACAGTTTTTGACCTAAAAATATGTGATTTCTTTTCGTCAAATATCAAATAAAAAAGAACATTTTTAGCCGACTTAACCACAAAGCTTAAATGCAGTTGCATGGCCAAGTTTATAGAGCAAACCAACAGCAAAATTCAAATTGATGTACATTAGACCGTACCTGCCTTATATGAAAAGTAATTTTTTGTCTAGTTCTTTGCACAACAAGTCTCAAAAAATTCTCTAAAAATTAAGTTATTTATAAATGTTATAATGTTCTACCGAGAATTGAACTCGGTACGCCGGATTCAAAGTCCAGAGCGCTTATCACAACACCATTGAACATATAACACAGCTCAACAAATATTGGGTCATCGCGGGGAATGAGCTTGATACTGTTCAACGAAGGCTTTTAAGCTGAATACAAGTCAATTTTCCAAATTTTTCTAGCACGTCAAGTTTTTAAGATATCAATGGTCAAAGTTGGTAAAAATGCCTAAAAAGGCCACTTTCAAAAATATATTAAAAAGCCATCTTTAACGAAATAATGCTTGTGAAAATTTTGATAAATAGTTTGAACTTTCCTCTATCGAGGGCCATAAACCAAACTCTTGATTGATGGGCAAGAAACCGTAAATAAATTAAAAAGGAAGATGTATATTTTATATTTTCTCAGCAAGCAAACTACTTTTTTTTTATAATTTAAAATGAAATATTTAATCTATTTATTCGACACTTTTGTAAGTCTGTCTACATTGACAATTTAAAGATAAATTAAGGAGAAATTTGAACTTTTAAAGCCTTCTCGAGGCCATCAAACTTCAATATATCTAATTTTGGATTTTTGATAAATTTTGCAGGGTTGCCCATATTCGACGGACCCATGTTTTTTTTTAAAAAATCAAAGAAAAAAATAAAAATTTGGCGGTTGGCAATCTTAATCATTTAATTTGTTCCAAGTAGATTTGTTTACATCAATTTTGAATATGATATCTCTCAAATGGCCGCCTCTGGCGTTGATGGCGTATTGTGCCCTTTTTGCAGCATTTTCCATCGATTTCGCCAACATTTCGGCCGGAATAGCGGCTATTTCTTCACGAATGTTGTCCTTGAGCTCTTCTACGGTCCTTGGCTTGTTAACGTAAACCTTTGACTTCAAATATCCCCACAAGAAGAAGTCAGGCGGCGTCAAATCGGGCGAACGCGGTGGCCAGTCCAAATCACCACTTTTCGACATCAAACGGCCCGGAAACAATTTCTTCAGAAAATCGATTGTTATGCGACTTGTGTGCGGTGGAGCGCCGTCTTGTTGAAACCAGAACTGCCTCATACGCTTTCGACGAATAATTGGCATCACAAAATTGGTCATCATGTCGCGATAACGCTCCTGGTTGATGGTAACAGCATGGCCATTTTCATTTGGAAGAAAAACGGCCCAATGACCGTTTTCGCACTAACGCCGCACCAAACTGTGACTTTTTCGTCATGAAGAGGCACTTCTTGAATCTCCTGAGGATTTTCAGTGGCGTAAATACGGCAATTTTGCTTATTTACGGTCCCATTCAATGTGAAATGTTAAAATTTTTAATTTTTTAAAAAGCACGTTGAGTTTTCACAATTGACTTGTTCTGTTGAATGTAAATTTCAACTATTTCAGAGCGCTCGCGTGGCGTGTATTGTTCCATGGTAAAAATCTGCTTGGACTGACGCTTCAAACGCGGTATGTCATTAAGCGATCTGACATCTCTGTCAAAAGTTATGGCAGCAATCTTTTAGTAAAATTAGTTGGACTGGTACATACTTACATACGATTATACGAATGTTTGTATGTGGGCACATAATAATTTACTTAACTTCTGGGTGCGTCCTGGCATGTTTCATACAACTCACTTATTGTGTAATGGTCGAATGTTCGAATGGTCGAATGGTGGTCTGTGGTCACAGTCAATTACAATTAAATGCCTTTCATGAATTCCCACCTGGGGATTGCCTAGATTTTGTTTTTTTTTTTGCACACGCAAGCGTCAACAAACAATTGATATTAATTTATGAGCCAATGTGGGTCAAGTCATCGCGTGGGAAGATCTTTGGGTGCAGAAATTAGCATTAGCTTGTTGCTGCGCCCAAAAGGTGCAGTTGCAAATTATAGGAATTAGATTGAAAGCATTGAAGCCAACTGCCGGGTGGGGCATAATTGATTAAGGTCGCCCGGCAGATGGGTATGCCCCGTAAATTACCAAATCTGCAGCACTGCATTCTGGCCGGGTCGCCACATTTCAGTCATAGCCAAAAGTTACAATAGAAACAACAACTGGCGACGCGCCGCCAGTGCCAGGTTTTCATGTCCAAGGCGTATTTATGTCAACCGGAAGTAGGTTTACTGACCCACGTATACGTGTCTGCTTCGGCTCCTTTTGAGCAACTTCGGCCACTTGAAAACTTCAACAACGACTGGACAAAGTCGGCTAAATAAAAAGGAAAAACCACCTTAGTATAAGAAGGTATTTGCTGGCGTAGGATTAGTTTTTCTACGAACGGCGAGTGCAGTGCATCGGATTCGGATCGATGCAAATGCGCGTAGTGCTTCAGGGTAGGCAGTTCTCAAAGTGTATAAAAAAAGGACACATTTAAATTAAATAATTGGCAAATGCTACGCTAATTGCTAGAGCAAATCTGGAACTGTTCCCTTTGTTTTTTGGAATCGGTGACAATTTTATGCCAATTTGTGGACTTTTCCATCAAATTCAATTACTCAACTGGATGTCCCCTTAACAACTTGATTTCCATTTTAATTTTTCGGCAAAGACTTTTTGTGTTGTGGTGTGTGCACGACATTAGCCAAGGATATTGCATACCTGGAGGCGTCGTGTGGTGTTTGGTGTTTGTGTTTTCCATGTTGCAACAGAAGTGCGCCGAAGCAAAGAAAACTATTTAGAAGCTAAAGTGTTGTTGACTTTTTACCGCTGCACAAGGCGAAACCAAGAAAAATTGTTGCTGTTCGTCTGACCCTCTTGCCAAAGCCAAGGAAAGAGTGCACTGCACCCGGGTCGCCGCTTGATTATGCGATGTTCCAACGACACGGTCGCCACATACTGTGAAGTGCATTGGCTTTGTCTAGTTCTGCGTGTGTGTGTGTGTGTGTGTGTGTTAGACAAAAACTTGCTTATTGAAAAATGAAGCTCATTTTGAAGAAGGTCGTAAAAGTTATGCTTTAGGCTGCATCTTTTTCCATCCAAGCATATCGCGTGCCAGAGACCCAACAACAGGTGTATGAAAAGTTGCCAGCAACCAGATGAATGTTGGCACGCCAACAAATCAAAAACCTCTCTGGCACCAAGGCGAACTTGCAATTTAACGGCGAATTTGCAGTCTTTATCTTTTAAGGGGTCCTGGCTAATGCGTGTGTACAGCCTGTTGGTTTTGATAGAAGTTTCTTGGTCATAACATGCCTGCACTTTTTCTACGAATATTTTTTAAACAAATTATATATTTATGACCCACATCAAACTGACCCACTTTAGTCCTTTAATAAAGTGTGCCAAAGTGACGCGATAAAATACAAAAAAAAGTGCGTGTAATATAAATCATTTTTCAAATCAAAATACTTCTTACCTCAGCCGGCGTTTTTATATGTATATGCATATAGTTTGCACATAAGGTCTGTTTCGCATTTTCTACACACTTATATTTTGACTTGAGAGAAGCCTCGTTATTACTTTTTGGGGATAGTATGGACAATCACTTAATTTCCATAAGTTTATACGAGATCGTTTTGGGGTTGCCTTAATAGAAGACTTCCTTAAAGCCTGAACTTAAGGATGTATTAATGATATTTTAATCTTCAACTACGTCTACTTATAGCAAAGTGACTTAAGCTTTCGAAATATGTGTACGATTTGGAAATTCATTTTTTGTCCAAGTTATGCTTGAATAATCCTGGGGCACGAACATACTCACCAATTCATATCGAATGCTTGCCGAAGTCATGCTTCAATGCGTGTTAGAGAGAGAGAGAGAGACAGTCCCCTTTTTCGCGGTCTCTGTTAAGTGTACATGTTTCTTATGAGAGCGTTTAAATTCAAGTTTGAATTGGATGCAAATTGATAATAACATTTAAACCAGCACATCAAATTTCCAGTGCATATACAATAGGTAAAATAATTTCTAAGAAATGTTAAATGTCAAACTTTCACAGTGTAAAATAACAGACATCTTTTCCAGATCACTGACTAAATAATTTCTGAAATGTAGACAGCCGGCTGGTTCGGCTAAGTTCATAGTAACAGCATATACATCAAGTTTTCAGTTCAAAGTTTAAATAATTTCTGAAATGTGTCACCAAACTAGTTTAACACAGGTTAAGCCAGCTCAAAACCGGTTCATTGCCGGCACTGATCCATAAAAATATCCAAATCCATATTACCAACCTACAGTTGAGATATCAAGCTCATAGCTTAAAAAACGGTTCAATACTGGTCCTGATAAAGTAAAATATCCAACTCCATATTACCAAACTACAGATTAGATTTCAAGTTAATGGTATAAATACCTATATGGCTGTGAACCCCAGTTTAACCGGTATGATACCAGTTCAATACTGATCCTGATCTGGTAAAACAGGCCAGAATTGAAGTTCATAGCTGAAATTACTTTTGAGATAAGGCTCGTTTTTAACCGGTTCACAGACTTGAGACATAGCCTTATGACTCTTTCCCTATCGACATGATCACACTGTGAAAATTTCGTGAAGGTTTGGACGGTTTAGACGCCACTAATGAACAAACATACTTTCACTTGTATTGTAATGAAGCTAGGGGTGTACTTTTCTTCATCAAGAGATGGTATAAAGCAGGGGAGCCCAAGCCCATTGAGCACGCCGTTGTTGTTTTCCGCATAGGGTTAGCCACACGTATAACCCTCCAGCATTGCTTATGGCTAAGCGTAGTGCAACAACTACTTCATATGTGTAAAATTCGAGCGCAACAACAATTATGTGTTTTAGTCGTCTTCAATGTAGATTTTGTTGTTAGGGGACGAATGATTTTAAGCAGACACACACATCAGCTAACAATAATAGGATTTCTTTTTTTATTTCTTGAGATTGTTGTTGCTTAAAAATCGTTTCTTTATTTGTATTGGTGTCTACGAGAGCGTAAGCTGGTCTAAAGAATTTCATTTTTGAATATATGTACAATATATAAAACATACCAAGAACAACTTGAATTAGTTCAGAAACCATTCCTTATTTTCGCCATTCGAGGTTTAAAGTGGAATCCGTATAGACATATGGAAAATTTAAATACTGCAGGGTAGTTTATCGACTCTGCTCTGAACAAGCCCCATAAATATTTTAAAGAATTGTTAGGCAATGATTGACTTGAAGGACTTGAAGCTTGAAAACCGAGTGGGTGTGAGATGTTAACTTCTGAAAACTTGGCATCAGTCATACCTTCAAATTACCGGACAATTGTAGTATAACACTCTTGCGATCAAGAAGCTCTAACATGGGCACTGTATTCTATTCAGCTTGGACTTTGAGTATTCAAATAGCCCTATGAACAATATAGTCCAGCTTGAAATTGGTAAGCGACTGCCGCAAATCTTCTTAAGATAACCTACTTAGGGTCTAGTGTCCTATCCGATTAGAAAACTGTTGGTAAGCCCATGGCTACGTGCGACTTATTATAAGAGCGAAAAGCTACTCGAAAATGGCCATCAGTCGCTTCATTAGAGCACTCTACGGAGCAGCAGTTAGGGCTTTAACAGGTCACTGGCTGGTGCGAACCCATACCGCTAGACTATGTCTTCGCTACAAAGTTTCCGCCACACTAATACAAGGAATGGACAGGAGCTAAGTCACAATGTATCAACTTAAAGGCATTATTGTACTTTAAGAAAAAATCATAGATTCATTTAAAATGACATCTGGCACCGTTGCACAGTGGCCGGTTTAGCCTATTAGACGTTGCAAAAATCAATAATTGATGGTCGTTTTTTTTACCGCTTTAGTTTAATTTAAAAAAGGGAACCGCAGATAGACCAAAAATGTTTGGTTTCTTGAATTTGGTCAATTATTTTGGTTTTTACAGTGCACTGTGGGCCAGAAATCTCATTTTTTGGCCAAAACTCTGGCATTTCTACACCAGCCTAGCTAGGAAGCTGAAATTTTCGACGAAATGATCTTAAGAGATTGAACTCAACGCACATATTTTAAAAGCAACAAAAATAATTAGTACGAAATTGATAATCCAAATCACAATCGAAAAATATTTCAACTTTTTCGTTTTTTAATTATAGAAAAAAAACTTGTAATTGGATTTGACCCAATTCTTGCATAGAAGTATATATAAGCACCAGATAACTAAAAAAAAATAAATATGTCTTGATATGTCTAATGGCTTACGAGATATTGACTCAAGCAGTTTTTGAACTTGACTGCCCACCCTGTCGAGGATTTTCAGTCAATCTGACTACCCTCACCGACTTTTTCATCTATTTTACCTCCTCTTTAGATTCAATACTTAAAACAAGTAAATAAAAATTAAAATTTAATTAATTAAAAATCTAATTTTTTAACATAATACAATTTACCTTCAGTGCTTCTAAGAGTATGCTACACATTTTAACACATTCAAATTGGCTCTGTATAAAAATTGTTTACCTCAGAGTGCATGTGTCATATTCCGAAGTTAAGAAAAAAAGCATACTTCTAGGCTGACTGTATAACAGAACATGGTTGATTTAAAATGGGAATATAATTTTAAATTGCGATATTATAAAAATTCAAAGCAAAACCGCGCAAAAGCGCATACCTACAGCTATAGTACATTATTCAAAGAAAGTAATAAGCAACATTGCAAGCAAATTAAGAGGGGTACTTCTGGGTACTCTTAACACAAAGTTGCCAAATGTAAAAAAAGCACCAAAATTTTAGATTTTTTTCATTTTTTAAGTAAACGCTTTCGAGTGGAAACTTTTTGATAATTTTTTATGGCAATCTAATGCAAAGTCGAAAATAAGAAATCAAATTGCGGCAGCTGTTGCTTTTCTAACTTTGACTATTATAATTTTTTTTTTTGCAGAGATTTTAAGAAAAATCAACTTTGAACGGCTGCCATTCAAAAACTGTTTTGTAAAAAGGTTCCAAATTTTGCCATAAAATAGCTATATGTATTGAAAATCATTGCCGACCTTCGTTTTATCCAGTTTCCCAAACAAAATATTGGGACTTTTGGCCAAAATTTCGGGCTGCTGGCCCAGTGTGCAGTGGTTCGAAGTTGAACAATTTTTCAAACTGATAAATTTTTGAATATTTATAACCGTTACTCGTAGAGTAAAAAGGCTATACTAAAGTCGTGCAAATGTATGTAACAGGCAGAAGGAATCATTTCCGACCATATATAGTATATATATTCTTGATCAGCATCAACAGCGGAGTCGATATAGCCTTGTCCGTCTGTCCGTCCGTCCGTCTGTCCGTCTGCCTGTATGAACACCTAGATCTCGGGCACTATAAGAGCTAGAGCCACCAATCTTGACATGTAGACTCCTATTGTCTGCACGCAGATCAAGTTTGTTTCAAATTTATGTCACGCCCACCCCCGCTCCTACAATACAAAATGTTGAATAACTTCCAAATTTTTTAAGATGATCATTCATTCGAATTCGAATTCAAATTTAAAACTTAATTTAATATTAGCAATACCTAAATTCCCTGAATTTTTCATCAAGATCGGATAATAATAAGTAGCCGAGTTAAAAAAATGTTGCATACCTTACGGATGTTTACCCTCAGGAACGCTGTTAAACATTACTTTTCATGAGTAACGGGTATATCGAAGTCGGTTAGAGCCGACTTTAACTTACGCTCTCCTTTTGGTTTCAAGTGTTACGTTTGGGAACGTATAAAAACCAAATGGAAATTCCGATTGCAATTTGTTTTTTTTGTTTGTTTTAAAGATGCATCAATTCTGAAGAAAAATGAATAAGAAAATTATATATTTTTTTAAAATTAGTTGAATTATTGTCGTTTTACTGAAGCACTACATTTGTCCCTTATTTTCCCAATTTAAGTCCCTTATTTTCGTTTTAAGTTGTGGAGTGAAAATTTTTGTAAATACATATTTATAAACAAAATATAAAAAGATACACTTGCGCTCTTTTGCGATTAATGCATATTGGCATGAATTAATTGTGTATTGAGATGAAATCTACGCAACATTGCAAAAATCGTAACTTTTGAACGGAAAAAGATAATTAAAAAATTCCAATTGGAAGGGGAAAGAGAATTTCAATAGCTTTAAAATAAGTAAAATCATCATTGTAGGTCAACACAGGGTGACTCAGGATCGGATGCCAAAGTGCAATTTATACACTTGAAAAGTGTATATTATTTTCCAGAAGTTTGCAAGCATAGAAGGAATTATTGACACAAAAGTAATATCTTGATCAACAGAGGCCGGGCGATTGGGTTGTCCGTCCGCGTCCGTCTGTCTGTTTCTACGCGAACTGCCCCAGTTTTGGAGCTTCGAGCTGAAACTTGCACAGAGTCTTTACTGCTACGCTGCTAATATGTCGGACGACCGGATCGGATGACTACTCGTAGCGGTCTTACAAATGTTCGTTCGGAAAATGGGTTTTAGTAAGAAAAACTGTTTTGTTCTCAATATTACTGCTCTCAAAACGGACAGGGAATAGTAATGTTTTTAAGCTGATCTGCGAAGTTTGGCGAAGTCGCTAATTGTTGAGACAAGCTATTTCAAGTGTATCAAACTGGAGACAAGTTAGTTTCCTTTCTCGTTTTAAATTTGGTCGATCCTGAGTCACTCTGTTGACATACAATGATAATTTCAAATTTGTTTGAAAGATATCAAAATCTTCCCCGTTCAAAAGTTGCGATTTTTGCAACGCTAAATCAGCGAAACCGGCCACTGTGCGTTGCTAAAAATTTCCTACAGGATTGTGAGATATGTAACGCTGCCTGGTTTGACTATCTTTTTGAACTTCCAACAACTTCCAAGCTGTCTCAAAAATATGAAACAGACCTTATATATGCGTCAGCCTCAGGGTCTTACCGGTCTAGTCACTTCCTGAGCGCCAAATTGTGTCACAGAAAATTCGTCTAACACCACATAAAATGTAGGTTAAATATTAGGCAAAACAACAACAAAAAATCAATGAGAACAGCGTGCCCATTTTATTTGGATTCAAACACCTCTCCCTTTCTCCTGCCTCAAAAGGGTGGTATTGGGCCTACGTCACTTGGACTTGAATATACTCGTAAATTTGGCCATTGTGATTGTAACTTTCTAGTAAAACTTTAAGCCATATTCAAGAGAGCGTCAACATCTTCAGTTAAAGTTGGAGTGCAATCACTAATGCGGCAATTTACAACATGCAAGCCAAGTTGATACACCCTCCCCCCGCTCCGCCCCCCCCAGGTATCCCGACACCCGTTGTGCTCATCCAGTTCTGCTCTCGTTAGCAGACACACAGCTATTAAGACGGGCCAACTCTCTGCGATTGCAATTCAGTTGTCTGCCTTAATCTGCCCCAACACGCAGCTATTTTTAGGAGTGAAATGCCATTAGAAAATACAATAACAATAATAGTACATAATAATTACGATTTTTTGCCATAGTTTTCGCAGCTTTTTGGATTTGAAATTGCTGCTAGGCTTTTCAGTCGTCGCGTGTACGTCGCAGGCTGACATTGCAACGGTGCGGCGGACATAGGAAGGCCGTAGGAATGAGGGGTGTGCTAGAGTGTCAGAGTGTCTATTTGCTGTTGCAATATTTGGTGTCACTTTCCATTTCGAAGGACAATATCTTCAGCTGGAGTACAAGTTTAATTGATTTTCGGAACTATGGGAAGGAGTCGTAGTCTACTGTCAACCTAAATCCCCGGAGAGCCTCGAGCCAATGTCAAATCATGCAGCAAACACTTTATTATTCATCTTCGCCCTCGCCCACTCAAACAACAACAGCAGCCACCCAGGTCCAGTCCCAGCCTTCCATCATATCCTATCAGACCTCAATGGCGCCCTCTACGTACTCGCCCAGCAGCTATCGTCCTTCGTCTAATGCTGTCAGGGCGGTAGATGAAGATGACTGCCAGCAGTATAATAGCTTATTTGGTGATCCAGTGCCACCTCCCATGCAGACGGAGGATTTTTTTGGTAATGCTGCCTTTGAAACGCTGCGAGCCGCCTCCACTTCAGTGGATTTGCCCAGTTCGGAGGAGGATGCCTTGGTGGCGCTCGCTTCGTTGATAGGGAACGAAGCGGGCAGAAGTCGAGAGAGAATTTTCTCGAATGTACCCTATACGAGTCGAGGTCAACGCCTAACCATACCACAACTGCAACCACCCGACATACAAGTACTGCCAAATTCAAGTGGAGGATCCAGTTCGGAGCAACTGGATACGCCAAATTTTAGGCTCTTAGCACCGGATGATATACTCAATAAGCCGGATTTATATGATTTTGAGAATTCGCCATATGAGGAAGATGAATTGGCTACACAGTCCAAAGTTAGTGAAGCGGATAACCGATCTAGGTAAGCGGATTAGAACCAAATAGTGCCCATCTTATTACTTAAACTTTTGCTTTTCAGTGTTATGTGTGATGCTTACTCCAACAGAGACTGGTTTCGTCCAGCCACTCAGCACTTTCCCGAATTCAGCCGGATACCCAAACTAAGACCCAGTTCGAAAATGATCATGTCCATGAAACATGAGGAGGTACCACTTTCACCTTTAACCACCATGATGCAGGATATGAACAGCTCTAGCAGTGGAGGTGAAGAGAGATTGACAGCACATGAGAAGTTACCAAACGAAATGGATGTCATATTATCGCCCAAGCCTTACCTACAGCTACAACAGCAACAGCAACAACAACAGGGAATGGGTTGCCAGCTCATGGAGAGTTATACAACACCACCACCACCAGCAGCACCGCCTCCCTATCATCAAAGATATAGATCCGAGACAGAAATGACAGAATCTCAGGCAGAGGAATATAGCTTAAAGCGGGAAATGTCGCCCATTATTATCA
Source organism: Lordiphosa stackelbergi (assembly GCA_018904235.1). Classification (NCBI taxonomy): domain Eukaryota; kingdom Metazoa; phylum Arthropoda; class Insecta; order Diptera; family Drosophilidae; genus Lordiphosa; species Lordiphosa stackelbergi. Next base: position 30,365 of record JAEIFU010001394.1, on the reverse strand, counting down.
AGGATTCTGTTTCAATGGGTGGTGAATTTCGGTAAGTCTACACTCAGAAAAAAAAGACCGGGAGAGTTCTAGGTCGGTATGGAGTTTATACCGTTTTGTACTTGAAATTTCAAGCATGTTTTGTTCTCGGATGTACTTAAATTAAGTACGAAACATTCTAGAATAGAAAAACGGCAATGAGAACAAACGTTCTTGAATCAAGAACATTTCGTACTTACAGTAAGCCCAAAAATTTAAAAAAAGATCGTACTTAGTTTAAGTACAAAATTTCTTGGATTAAGTACAGAAAAGACTAATGCAAGCTCCAAAAAGTGTGCTACGAAAAATGCGAATTATTTTAAGTTGATTCTGTTCTTGAAATTCCCTCTTGGTTCTAACACTTTGGTTATGGAGTGAGGGTAGATTTCCGACCTTTAGTATAATCATCTTGGTCTTTGGTTAATTCATTTCCTTTGGATTTGGATATTATACAGAGACCTACTTTCCAAGACAAATTGCTGAGAAAGCTTAGAATTTTATAACACTCAAGCACTGTCCACAAAGCAATTGACCACCTACCAGCTGGGTGGCCCCTCGGTCGATGGGGCGTGGCGGTCCAACCCGAACTACCCCCCGTCAACACACCACCCTTCATCGGAAACGCTCCTGCTGCGCTGTCTTGCTGGGCTTAGAAGCGTGCAGTAACTTGGTTAAGCAATTTTTAAGTATTTAGGTAGATAGAGGGAAATACGGAAGGCAGTGGTCAACGGAAAATGCACAATTTTACCCTAGTTATACCAATTGCCAATTTACGCTATCTTTTGTGGTGGTCTTTCCGTCGGGTGGGTGGGGTAACAAAAAACAAACAAATATCTCAGCACCCCCTCGGTATTAAATGAGCTGTTTGTGCCCGTCAAGTTAGCGGCACTACGAGATTTCGGATGGGTATGAACGGAAATTTTAGTTCGTCTGAGTTCGACTGAGGGCCCGTCCGGGAATTTTACGATTGCTTTCCGACAACCTTTTTTTTTTTATATGGAGTTGACACCCAGCTAAATCGATTTAGTTTGTCTGAGTACTAAGCCTTAAACCCAAAACATTTTGTACTTATTTTTCAAAAATGATTTAGGTTTTCACGTCATCTTGGTTAATCTGTTTAAAAATGAAATCTCCAAACAACATATTATGGAAAAAAATAAGCTGACATCACCAGCACCGTCCCAGGTCATGAGATTAACTGATACAAAATGTATTTTAAATTTATCTAAAAAAATAAATTTGAAGTAAGTTATATAGCACATTTGGCTGTTCTCTCTATATTGGTAGCTGTGGTGTAGGGGGTAAGGTATGAGACTGAAAGTAAAGCAGACCTGGGTTTAAGTCACGTACATACAAAATTTTTTTATACTCTGTGCGGAGGTACATAGAGTATATTAAGTTTGTGCAAAAGTATGTAACAGGGAGAAGGAATCATTTCCGACCCTATAAAGTATATATATTCTTGATCAGCATCAACAGCCGAGCCGATATAGCCATGTCCGTCTGTCCGTCTGTCCGTCCGTCTGTTGTCCGTCTGTCCGTCCGTATGAACAAACAGATCTCAGAGATGGTAAGAGATAGAGGTTTGACATGTATGGGACAAATGCTTCTTATACTTGCAGGCAGATCAAGTTTATTCTTCAATTTTTGCCACGCCCCCTCCCGCCCCCGCAATTTTGAAAAAAAACTCATATCTCCACAGTTTTGTAGATAGATTATTTGTACCTTCTAGGTTTATGCATTAGCAATATGTATCAATTTGCCGAAGAAATGGTAAAGATCGGATGAGCGGTTCTCAAGTTATGAGCAAATAAGTGAATCACCCCCCTCCACCCCCCTCCCACCCATGCACAACCAACGCAAAATCTTAGATAGAGAGAGAGAGAGAGAAAAGAGAAGAGAGAGAGAGGGGAGAGAAAGAAACTTAGAGATGAGCGCAGCAGCAGCTCTGCATTTATTTACTCCAGGTACGGTACAGAATAAAAGTTGGGCGGGCCTGACTTTCCTAATTATAAGTTCCCCCCTACAATAAAGTATATATATATTCTGATCAGCATCAACAGCCGCGTTGAAGCTGCGCGGCCGTCCGGCCGGCTGTCCGGCCGTCCGTCCGGCCGTCCCCCCTGTCTGTAAGGAACGTCGATCCCAGAGATGGTAAAAGATAGAGGTTTGACATGTATGGGACAAATGTTTTTTTTATCTGTTTGTTTCAAATTTTGGGCACGCCCCCCTCCCGCCCCCGCAATTTGGAAAACGTTATATCTCCCACAGTTTTGAAGATAGACGATTCGTACTTAGTAATTCGCAAATGAATCGATTTGCAGAAGAAATGATAAAAATCGGATGAACGGTTCAGAAGTTATGAGCAAAAATGCGAACCAAGCCCCCCGCTACCACCCCACCCACCATAAAAAAATGTTGCATACTTTTCGGATGGCCACCCTAAGGAAAGCAAGAGCACTGTTAAACATGTTTTTTTATGAGGGTTTATCGAAGTCGGTTAGAGCCGACTTTAACTTACGCTCTCGTTGTCATTTGTACAGGGTATTTGAAGTCGGGCTATTCGACGGTCTTACTTGTTTTTTTTTTTATATTGAACAATTATCAAGTTATCATGATAAGCACACAAAAGTATGTTCACTACAGTTAAAAGATTAAATTTAATTTTAAACGAATTACTACATAACCAATTTGACGTGAAAACCCAAATTATTTTGCTTTTAAAATTGTTTGGGGTTTACTTAGAATATATATATTTTTATACACTTGAAGAGTGTATTATAATTTTGCCCAGAAGTTTGCAACGCATAGAAGGAATCATCTCCGACCACATAAAGTATATATATTCTTGATCAGCATGACGAGCCGAGTCGATAAGTTTGTCCGTCCGTCTGTCCGTCTGTCCGTCCGTCCGTCTGTCCGTCTGTCCGTCTGTCTGTTTCTACGCGAACTAGTCCTCAGTTTTGGAGCTATCGAGCTGAAACTTTGCACAGAGTCTTCTTTACTGCACGCTGCTAATATGTCGGAACCGACCGGATCGGATGACTATTTCTTGTAGCTGCCATACAAATGTTCGTTCGGAAAATGGTTTTTAGTAAGAAAAATAGAGGGAAGCTAACTTCGGCTGTACCGAAGTTTATATACCCTTGGAGCATGATATATGCTGCCAGTTTTTTATATGGCAATACGATATATTCATCAAAAAAGTTTTTCTCACTAGAACTACATTTTGGACCGATCGTTCCTATGGCAGCTATATGCTATAGTCATCCGATTTTAATCAAACTTGACAAAATTGTGTGGTAGTATATAATATAGATCTGTACAACGTGGGAGCGATAGCATTGAAAACAAAAAGTTTTTCTTACTAAGACTTTTTTTCAGACCTATCTTTTGTATGGCAGCTATACTATATAGTTGCCCGACTTGCATAAAACTTGCTGAAATTATGTGAAAGCATAAAGAACTCATAAATACGAGGGTTGGGAGCGATAGCATTGAAAACAAAAAAGTTTTTCTCACTGAGACTTTTTTTCAGACCTATCTTTGTATGGCAGCTATACTATATAGTTGCCCGATTTGCATAAAACTTGCTGAAATTATGTGAAAGCATAGAAAACTTATAAATACGGGGGTTGGGAGCGATAGCATTGAAAACAAAAAAGTTTTTCTCACTAAAACTACTTTTCAACCGATCGTTCCTATGGCAGCTATATGCTATAGTCATCCGATCCGGCCGGTTCCGACAAATGTGCAGCGTATTTATACCAAAAGACTTCGTGCAAAGTTTGGTTGAGATAGCTTTAAAACTGACGGAGGAGATAGCATAGAAACAGACGGACAAGACGGACAGACGGACAGACGGACAGACGGACAGACGGGGACATGGCTATATCAACTCAGCTCGTCATGCTGATCAAGAATATATATACTTTATGTGGTCGGAGATGTTTAAAGATTTTATAATAATTCGAAATGTACTTCAAATCTCCCAAAACAGTCTTCAAACATATATTTCGGGATTGAAAAAATCGTACTTGAAATAAGGATTTTGTACTTGAATCAAGTATTTTCGTACTTAAGGTACTAATGACACCGTTCGCACTTGATTCAAGTACAAAGTTCTTGGTTATTTTTCCGAGTGTAAGAGAAGCTTAACTTAACCAGAGAAATCCAACTTTTGATATGATCTTCTGTACTAACAATTCTCCTCTTTTTGCAGTGTGGAACAACCCCGTCTACATAAGAAGACTGCCTTTACCATACTCACAGTGCGTTCGCCGCATTCATCTCGTGCCCACAGTCCTACGGCCTTGATGGGACCACGTCGTACTCCCACGAATAGACATGCTTCCATACAGTCGACTACTACCTCCTCATCGTTTGCGGCTAAACCACAGCTGAAACCGTTGCGACGTAAATCGCTGACCGGTTCACGACTACCACCACTGCCTATAGATGATTATCCCAGAGCTTCCATGAGCTCCTTTCATCAAACCGATGACTCACCGCGTCCTTCGGTTCAGTTCAATATGAGTGGACGCTACAATCGTAGCAAGCTGGCTACGCCTAAGAAGGGCATACTACAGCAAAGAGACTCGCTAACCTCCTCCTTAGACACCTATACTCCACGTAATCAGCGAAGGGGATCCATGATGATGACTCCCAGCCAGTCGCTGTCGTATGGTCAGAAAATCAAGAGCTTAGAATCCTTACCCTTGATAACGCATCCCTATCGTAGCGCTATACCACGTCTACATCGTTCCACTTTGGATTTGGTAGACAAGGAACCTTCAATTATACCACCGGGCTCACTGCCGCGTCCTTTGAAGCCAAATGCGAATCCCACACGAAAGCAACGCGGTCTACTCCGGGTGATGAACAGAGCAGAGCCCCTGTCGCACATACCACCGCGTTCCAATTGGACCAGCTTGGACGATTTGGTCTTGAGACAGAGAACCAAGCCGTCGGTCTTAGACCATCTAAGCCTAGAGGCACGTCGTCGTTCCAGTTCCACCTCGCCAGAGCGTCGCAGCTCTACCCAAACAGCTTCGGATAGGCGTAGCTCTAATCTGAGTAGCATAACCATTACCTCAGATCTGAGTTTTCGACGTCCATCACTCACTCCTTCAACCGCACTGCCAGCCGCCGCCAGGCTACGTCGTAAGTCGGTACAGGCTGTGACCGGATTTAGTCCCAGACGTCCCTCGATTTATGGTAAAGATGCCAAGCATGCCAAGGTAGCCAAGCCCACCACCTTATCGCCTATAATAGGTACACCCAATAAGGACAGCAGCACACCGCACAGTCCCTTGCATGGTTTGCAAACGATGGACACCGCCTCTGAAGTTTCCACACGTAGAGACTCCATAAGCCGCATACCAGTTCGTAGTCGACCCGAGTCGCGTTTAGACAGTTCACGAGCCAGTTCACCCGTTAAAGATATCCTGGGCAATTCGGGACGTACGTCGCGTGCCAGCCAGAGTCGTTCACCTTCTAGAGCACCCTCCAGGGAGAATACACGCTCCATATCAAGAGCTTCTACGCGTCCCTTATCCAGAGGACCACCTTCCAGACCCACCTCACGCATGGAGCAGGCACGGGAACAGGCCAACTCAAGGGCCAACTCTCGTCTAAGCGTTTATTCTTCCATACGTTCATCCAGCATTTCACCCTCAACCATAACACGTAGCATAGGAGGAGGGGGAGGATTAGCAGGAGCAGGCACCACACCGAATAGAAGGAAATCCATTTCACTAAGTCCTCGAGGTCTGCCCGCAACTGCTCCACAAACAAGACGAAAATCTTCCATAAGTCCAGTGGCCAATCTGCAGGGAATGCGACGCAAAGATGTACCAACCTCGCCAGCAATGTTACAACGACGCAACTCGCGATCTCGCATACCCACACGTAGTACCAATACCTCACCCTTGTCTAACAGAAAGAGCACTGTAAAGAGCACCACCAACACCAAATCTCCGGACAAGTCGAAGCTAACCAAAACCAGTAAAGCCTTGAAAGTGAGTCCCCAGAAAACGAAAACCATTCCCAAGCCATCAGCAAGTGCCAAAAAACCAAACACTACGGCGCGTAAGTCAGATCTCCCAGAGACTACTCAAAAGAAGAAGCCCCCAGCTAAACCCAAGCCAAGTAGTAAAGTGAGTCCGTCCAAGGAGGTAAAAAAGGATAAGGCCAAAGAAGTAACCAAAAGTAATGGAAGTAAAACTACTAAAACTCCCCAGGCTAAAGGTCAGACCTCTGCCCCCAGCGCGACGGCTACCAAAGAGTCCAAAAAACCTAGTTCCTTGCCTAAAAAACCCCTCAACCCTGCCGGTATAAAAGAGTCCACTAGTGAATTGACTCCTTTGGCGGCACATGTCAGCAATGCCGTGCTGCAAGCGGCTGAAGCTCTGCCAGCCGTAACCAGCGATAGTCCTGAAACACCTGGACGAAAACCACCCGGTGGGAATCTAAACAAACTAGTGCGCATGAGCTCCCGGCTGAGTTTACTAAGCCAAAAGACTCGAGCGGATTCGCCACAAGGTCGTAAAGTGGCCTCTGTGCCCGAAAACCCTCTTGGAACTGAGGGTAAGCTTTTATAACAAAATTCTTTAGAAATTATATTAATCTTTCCTTCTACGATTTGCAGAACCCAAAGGTCATGCCACTCAAATGACGTCCAGTGAAGTTGCCATTCTCGAGAAATCTCAAAAGACCCTGGAAAATATACAGAAAACTGTTACCGAGGCCACCGATGAGATTCACAAAACCATAAACGAAAATCTAACGGATCTGAAAAACATTTGAGAATGATCTAGGACGTGCCACAGAGAGTGGCACCTCTCCAACACCCAGCGGCGTCACTGTAGTGGCCAAGTCGGGGGATTCCGGTTCGCGTACCGGCACCGCTGATGGCGGAAATGCTTTGCAGAGCTCTACCGAATTACACAAGTCACCTTTGCCACCGACTCAACCCATTGAGGCTTCTGTATCGGTGTTAAACTCGGGTGAGAACAACAGCGAGCGCAAAACTGGAGCACAGGCTATATCCGAGATACCAGAAGTGGAGTATGAGAGTATGGATGCACAGAAAGGAACCGATGTGTCAGCAGGAGAATTTAAAAACCATCATCATGTAATGCCAGCTCCTGGTAGTGGTGATGATTTTAAAGTGGATGCCAAAAGACGTTCGCCAGATGGACAGGGTGGTTCTACAGCGGGCAGTGGTGGTATGGCCAAGTGAGTATTAACAAAATTTAATCTAGGAGCTAAGGGTTAGTGGAGTTAATCGGGATTTAAGCAAACTTCATGAAGTTTTTATAGTAGGCTTGAAAGTCAAGGGAACTCTTCTAGATTTGTGGAACAAAATGTAGAGAATCACACTTGTTAGCTTGAACAATGAAGCAAGCTTTGTGTTTTTTTTCAGAACTTTTTAAACAAGAGTTGAATTATTTTCATTGCTCTGCGTGAAAACAAGGTTAGATTATTTTATGCAAGTCACAATATAAATATGGTAATATAAAAAATATATAAAAAAACATTTAATGTTATTTTTATCCGCTATTATGTTTTTAAAAATCTTTTAATCAAATTAAATTGAGTTTCGTTTGGTATAGTTTTGATGTCATTAGGTAAACTCTTCCATGTTTGATAGCAGGCTTCAAAAATTGTCGTTCAGAGCAAGACCTTGGTTCTTGGACAGATTAATAAGTTCCTGGGTACAAATTTTAGTTTGTTATAAAGAAGCGTCTTTAGAAGTGAAATTTTATGTAAAACAAAAAGTTTTAAATCTATCACTTTTTAAGATTTAGATCAAATATTGTACTCGCCAATTGCGTAATTGAGTCAAACCTTCTACGGTTAAATATAAACCGAGCAATCGAGTTAAAGGCAACATTAAGTTTTTTCATATCAGTTACACTGCAGTGGCAAAAATTTCTACACCGTAGAAAGAGAAGGAATAAGATACGTTTTAGCTATCAGTAATCTTATGTGAACAGGTAAAAACGTCTGACATATAGAAAGCTGCCTTAATAGCCCAAAGGTTTGTCCTGTTGCCTTAGATATATGGTTACCCCACGATAGCGTATTATTGAAAATTATGCCCAGGTTAGTAGTATGATCAACATATTCAATTTTGTTCCATTTATCTGGAGTTGACTAAGCTGTGTAGTACTAAGTGCCTTCTTGTAAATCACAATGCATTTGGATTTGGTAGGATTTAAACTCTATCTATTTTGCTTAGCTCATCATTACAGTCAACAATACACTCTTTAATATCTATCAACGGCGATAACAATACATCTATTTTATTTTACATATATAGAGAAAAGAAGAGGTTAAAAACTAGACGTTAAACTTGGGAAATGATGCAGAGACAACTGTACGATCTGATGATTTTAGAGTCGTTACACTAAAAACGGGTTACATAACTTTCATTAAAATTACTACAGTAAAAAATTAGGTTGAAATAAATAATGAGATATGTCTAACTACGAAGTAGACTTTAAACGAAGAATCGAAGGGATTAGGAGAGGATTTGGTGCTTAACAAGTTTCAAATTAATTATTGTAATCTTTATTATTTTGTGATTTTTGCAAGGTGATTTCGCGTCTTTGTTGCACAATATTGACCAGATTACAATATAGTCGATAAATTTGTCTGTCTTTCATGGGGTATTCTCCATGTCGAGGCTGTTTTTAGGACCTTTTTTAAAAAAAATCTTATTTGAAAACGCAGAGATTTTTAAATTCTGTTTTTATACCCTGTTCTCATTAAAAATGGGAAAAAGGGGATCATGAAGTTGTGCAAATGTATGTAACAGCCAGAATGAAGCACCTGGATAAAGTATATATATTCTGACCAGCATCAACAGCCGAGTCGATTTAGCCATGTCCGTCTGTCTGTCTGTATGAACGCGTCGATCTCAGAGACTGTAACAGATAGAGCCACAATTTTTGTATGTAGGTGCAGGTGGTGGTAACCCCCAAACCCCCCCCTTGGGGAAATTTTATATGCGAAATTATACTACTCTAAAATTTTTGTTCTGAAAACCCCCCCTGAAAAAAATCCTGCGTACGCTACTGTGTGGTGTATACTGTACCCACACGAGTTTTCAGATTTGGAAAATTCTCCTCCTCCATCTTTAACAGCGAAAAACCGTCTTTCTCTCTGTATAAACACGTGGATCTCACAGACTATAAAAGGTGAAGTCACCAATTTTTGCATGTATGTAGGTGTATACTGTACCCACATCGAGTTGGTTTCAGATTTTGAAAATTTCACCTCCTCCATCTTTTAGCAGCGAAAAACTGTTTCTCTCTCTGTATGAACGCGTTGATCTCAGAGACTATAAGAGGTAGAGCCAAAAATTTTTGCATGTATGTTGGTGTATATCGTACCCAAATCAAGTTTGCTTCAGATTTGGCAAATTCCTCCTCCTTCTCCTTCTAACCGCGAAAAACTGTCAGAGCTAAAATTTTTAAGTTTGATCCTGAAGACTTAATATATGTTCTATTCTGTATACCACTATAAGATCCGAGCAAAAACACCGAAGATATGCAAGTGCGGCTCTCCAATTATTCAAATAAATTTTAAAATAAAAGGAGTTCAAAGCTATAAGAACCACATTACTTGGAACAGGGTATTTTGCTGTCGGGGCACTCGACCGCAACACTCTTAGTTGTTTTATATTATGTTACAAACAGATAAAAGTAGACAAAAATATTTTACTGCTTCGATACGAGGGCTGTTCAAAAAGTTCTCGGCCATCTAACTGGGGGTCCAAAAAAAAGGTATTGTGCTAGCGGCCACGATTCCACGTCTCCAGGTTGTGTGAAATGAAAACTAAAAACGGGGTTATAATCAGTACAGATGTATTCTGGTCTGACCCTCGGAAAAAATGTTGTGATTTTTTTTTAACAAAATGGCGGCCAATTAAAAATGAAAAATTCGACTTTTTGTAGTTTAGTGTAAAACAAGAGAGAAAGTCGGTCAAGCCCGACTATATTTATACTCTGTACCTAGATTTCTACTATTTCTAGAAGGTGCGAACTATCTATATACAAAACTGTGGGAAATATTACGTTTTTTCAAAATTGCGGGGGTGGGAAGTGGCGTGGCAAAAATTGAAAATAAACTTGATCTGCCTGCAACTATAAGAAGCATTGGTCCCATACATGTCAAACCTCTATCTCTTACCATCTCTGAGATCTGTTTGTTTATACGGACGGACAGACGGACGAACAGACGGACATGGCTATATCGACTCGGCTGTTGATGCTGATCAATAATATATATTCTTTTTAGGGTCTTAAATGATTCCTTCTTCATGTTACATACTTATGCACAAACTTAATATACTCCATGTACCTTCGGTACAGAGTATAAAAAAATAGTAAACATTTTTTTAAAGTATGATAGAGGGTTAGACCAGAATGGTGACAATTCTGCGTCGATTTCAGTTTGGATCATCAAAATCGGTTCAGTGGTACTGGAGATATCATGGCCGCCAGTTCGAAAAACGTAGTATCGAGATAAATGCCTGTAAAGTTTGAAGTAATTTGAAAATTGCTTGTTTGTTCCGATATTTAGGTTCGGAACCGGTTTATTAATTTTTCTTGCATGTGTTTAGGTTAAAGGTTCGGCTTACTGTTTCATATAATTGAAATTTCGCGTTCGATTCGGTTCGGTTTGAGCTTCCAAACGCATCTTCTTCATGAAAAAGTGCACTGATCTAGTACTAGTACAAAATATTGGGAATGTTATTATGGTAATCACCAGCCCACTCTTGAGCTAGTGAGCGACCGCTTGTAAATTATCCCAGTAATTGTTGTGGTTAAGTTAGGTTAGGTTTGGGTGTTTTGGCTGATGGCGACAAATCGCTCTCCGACTTAGGCCACATGTGCCCGTTGCGATGCCATATATTCACTTAGAGCTGGGATCTCTGGCTCGGATGTATCCTAGAGATTGGTTAAGCCAGATTTCTAAGTCTCCTCCTACTCAGAGCGGGACAATGGCACAGAAAGTGCTCTACCGTTTCCTCCTACTTCTCATATCTACAACTTCTTTTTTGACATGCTGTTTACTTAAGAGTCAAAGCTTAATACGGGAATGTAATCAAAATAAAAATACCAAGACAAAGTGTACCACAAGCACTGATTGAGCGAAATAAGGACATGGCCTTTTATGAAATTAAATGCATCGATGGTAGGTGTACTAATCAAGCTAAGTACGGAAATGAAGAAATATGAATACATTAAAAATCTTTAGGTATTGGCCACGATGCAGTCGATGAAGTGATAGACGAGCTGTAATTTCACGCTTTCGGCGAGGAACCGAGTTTTGTGTGCCCAAATCAGTTTACTTTTGAACCAATGTGCTCGCTATCACCAAATGCTCCTTGTCACTAAGAGTCGAACTGATCCATTCGGACGCATGCTTTGTGTCGACTGTATTTCAACCCCAAAATAAAACTTGAGTTATCGGTAGCGATTGCACTATTTTGTTTGAGGTCGGCAGATGAAAATGCATCAATAAGAAAACCTCAACTGTAAAGAACACAAATAGCGCTAGTACATAAAAACGTTGTGAGACCGTTTATGCTATAAAATGTCAAACTTTTTTTTAATACCAGATTTTAAATATTGAGGTGGTGTTACCAGTTCCCGACATTTAAATAATACCCCACGTATGTACAAATTTAAACCGACCCTTTTTACCAGGCGGAGCGGGTTACAGTTCAGGAGGTCATATATAAAGAGTGTTCGGCTCATGGTCAGATTTGGGGGCCAAAAAAAATAGAACCGGTTCAAAGAGTTTCGGTTTCTGAACCCGGCTAAAAGCTCTTCCCTTTTCTAGAGAATGTTATTTTTTTATCTCAGACATTTTTTAATTTTGTTGAGCGAGAGTTTTTGGGTCTTTTAAATAGGACCATGAATCGAATCTTATAAATTACTGACTTTGCGAACCTGATAAAAGCTACAGATCCATTGTTTCCCTGAACCAAATTTCAGTTGAGAGATGCTTTGGCTTGGTCCCGTTGAGGAGTTTTACCTTTTACCTAAATTTCAGTACTAAATGAATACTGAAACAAGTAAAAAAGTTGTACAAGCCTATCCATATTATACATATCCTGTAGTACACTTGCTTTAATATGGATATTTATCGATTTCTTCTATCTTTATTAGCTTTCATCCGATCCCTACAAAACTTTGTAGCTTGATATATAGTGATGATAACAATATAAGAGTATATTGAAAAGCTGAACAATTTGCCTACAAAATTGTGGAAAATAAGAATTTTTCAAGTTTCTGGGGAAGGCCAATATGGAAAATAAACTTGATATGTCTGCAGATTTTATATTAAAGAGTCTCAGTTCCATACACATCGAGCCTTTGGATCTTACCATATTTGACATATGGATATAGCTAAGTCCATTGGATCTAAGATTCACCGAAAATAGCGTCACAGACCTTAGCAGCACACCGAACCTTAAGCTTTACCACAGCTTCAAACATATAGAGCAAACCCTCCTTTAGAATTTTTTGGGCCTTGTTTAAAAAAAAATTGCAAAAATTACAAGACTTTTTAAGAACTTTCAAATCACATAAAATATTTATAAAACTTACAAGTACCAAATACTCAATTGTCGCATAAAATTCACTCTCTACACTAGTACTAATTTTTTGCCACGTCCTTAAAGTCTCCAAATAATAAACTTCCAAGGCTTACAGTGGCCAGACCAAGAAATATTTACATACAGGAAACCCCAACCAACCAGCAACAACAACGGCAGCTGGCGCTACCGCTCCAATCTGATACATAAAAACTTTACACTACCAAAGTGGGGTACTGGGTTCCTGGTGCAGGTCCGCCAAGCCACTCATAAATGCGTCAATAAATTTGAAAACAACACAATGTTATAAGGTGGTGGTGGTGGTGAGGGCAGGAGACCAAGACCAAACGAACGCCTTAAAGGAAATCCGTTCCCTACCTTGTCGTCGTCGTCGCGTCCTTCAATGCATTGTTGGCCCACTCATACATACGGGCTAATTACAGTGGAAATTCTTTGTATGGACACGCTATTACGGGGCACTTGAAGACTGTCCACTTGGTGGACTATTCACTGTTGAAGTTGGCGTGCTGTGGTTCCCTGCCGCAATAACAAATCAGTTTTGGCCGGACAATCGCGCAAACCGCAACGCGTTTTCAATCCTTGTGCAACTAATTCTCGAGTCGAAAATTTGCCAACCATGCTGAACAAGAAGAACAAACGGAATTCGGTTATATTCCAAATAGATCTGCCGCAGGATTCGCTAATTGAAGCCGATAAATATTTATTTAGGTAATAAAAAGCTCATTTTAATTAAGGGATTCCAATTACAAGCCCCTAAAGCACACACCTGGTGACCTTGTAAACAAACTTGTAACCACAGCCTACTCAAACGAAAGCCCAAGTTTTCTGCTGTCATTTTGTTGGTTTGGCAGTGCGAAAAACGCGGGTCAAATTCAGAATGAATTGTCGACCTCCAAATTGCGTTTGGTCGTTGGCTCGTGCACAGTACAGTAAACCGAAATACTTTGAATAAAACGTGTGTAAAGTTCACATAAATATATAGCCAACAGTAAATAGTTTTATATGGTGTGTTTGGTCAGCTAGCAAAAATTGTATAAGAAGTCGCGTGTGATTTAGTTGACATGCTGCTTGTGGGCGTTCGGGGGAAACCCCAAATTGAAAATGCCAAATAAAATTTATGCAAAAAACAAAAGAAAAACCATTAAAAAAAATTCAGTTGGTAACAAAAATGCAAGCTACACGCAAGTTTTAAAACAAATTCGATGCTTGAAATGAATAGCATCAACTATGCGGTGCGCCCCAAGAAGCCTAATAAAGATGCAAATTGTTCTTATATAAGTTGAATATTCATTAGCCTTAAAGCAGAAAAAAACATTTTCCAGTAGCGGAGCTGGGAGGGCTAAAGGGACTTGAGCCCCCAGAGACCCAGTATTGTAATTCGCCAAATAAGTGCAAAGAGCAATATATTATGCAGTAATCAAATTTTTCAGAAAAAAACTAGAAAATATTTATTTGTTTCCTAAAGCCTTCAGCAGTGAAAATATTACAACAGATCTTGGAAATTATGGTTCAAATCATATCTGACTAGTCGCCGAGAACATTTTCTTGTCCAGGACATGAAAAAATAACGAAAAAGCAAGCAGATAAAGATTTGGATATCTCTTCAACTTTTTGGTCAACCAAAATGTAGTCCAAGCACTGATATATGAAAAACAGACCTTGTCATTCAAAAGCCAGGTTCGGGATATCCGAAATATGCTTGGAACTTTACTGAGTATTTTTCCAACTTTTGCAACATAAAATTAAAAAATTGAGTTGCGGAATCATAAAAACTCTCTGAAAACTCTTTGCCTGTAATGGGTCGAAAACAATAAATCGATTTAATGGGTGGAAAATAGTCTACAAAGCGTATAGCAAAATCGAAATCTATAGAAAACTCTAAGAAAATAACACCAAGTAATCGTAGGTCTTAATTGAATAGCCCGCAACAAACCGACTTAAAATTTTAAGGTCTTAAACAGGTCTGTTTCCGTTTCTCGATTTCGATTAGATCTTGCGGAATCGGAATTAGTAGCTGTTTTTCGTTTCCGAAAAACGATCAAGTTGTTCGGTTGTAAAAGTTATGCCTTTAATTCATCGGAATGAAAAGTAATTGACTATTTTCATGTCAGACGTTCTACTTTTCATCTATCAAATGTCGAATAATGTGAAGATTTTGAGCATACAATTGGAATCTAGAACTATTTTTTCCAGGGAATCAAACCGAATCGTATTTCGTTTCTGCACAGAAAAAAAGATCACGTTATTTAGAATCATACGGGTATTATCATATCAATCGGCCTTCATCTTCAAGGTGATATTATAGCGTCCATATATTTAGGTAGAAATAGTTTCACATTGATACGAAAAATTAATATTATTTCGATATTATTAAAGATAGGGCTGATATTTGATCTTTTTTTCTGTGTGGTTCTGGCACATACCGAAATGTATGTTTCTGTAAGATTCTGTTGCAATGTTCCAATCCGGACGTTCAGAATGATATCATCAGCTTGTCCTTACGTAGGCAATAAACTCTTACTTAAAACATCTTTCGATGTCAATTTTGAAAGAACCAAAAGAATTGCTGTAGTTTATATCGACGGCAAAGAAAACCAAACGAACATACATACCGACGATACGACGCTTTTTAGTAGTTTTTCTCACAATGAATGCTTTCGATGTCAGGCTCTGCATGACAATTGAAATTTGGGTTTGAGATTTAAAAGAAAATTGATTGGCATTCTGGATCGTTCGTTCTTTCTCTACAAGAGCATACAAAAGTGCCTAGAATTTAAAAAGGGAAATCTAGCCTCACCTATTTATATAAGAGGATTTGATTTGACATTTAACAAGGTTCAGTACATTGATTTCGTGTGATGGAAATGGTTCATCACGTCTAGATTTGACTTAATTTAAGCTTAAAGATCCTTAGACGGGTGCCACAGGAAGCGCATCCAACCTAATTCCAACCGAATTGCAGTTCTTAGGTGCTTCAGAAATTTCTTTTGGTTGGTTTCAAACCTCTCGTGTTTTGTTAAGAGATTTAACAAAGCTGCCACCTCAGTGGCTCCCACTGTTAAAGGTGTCGCCATCTACTTGACAGACGGCGGATTAAGGGCTGTAACACAATCAAAAAAGTTCAGTTAAACATCAAATTAATCCATAAATAAAAGACAGGAAATTTTTTGGTGAGAGATTTGGCCCTGTTTTTAGAGATGGAACTTTAATTGGAACTAACTAAATTATCTAATAAGAAAATGAATTCTCTCGAAGTTCACAAGTTTACAAACCGAAACTCTACAGATTGCGGTGGCACCCCCCAGAATGACTATTTCGAACCTTTTAGGGGCGTTTTGTGAAGGACCCATATTTTTGTTTTAACTCTCTTTAATAATATTGTATAGTACTCTATTTCTTAGCATTAAAATAAATTGTCCCAAGCAATTCTACGATTTTCTTAAGCGAAGATATAACATTTTGAGTATATGTGCTAGATGTGACATTATTTTCTTCAGCCCAAAAGCATGCAAAAGGGTGTTGTTAAAAATTTTCACTAGAATTGAATACAAAATACTAGCCTACTGGTGTGTTTTTGCCTAGCATACTTTTGGACAGTTTTGTAATTTGAAACCGATGTATTCAAAATGGTATATCTTCGCCTAAAAAAATCGAGGAATTGTTTGGGATAGTTTATTTTAAAGTTAAGGAGTAGTAATTTACGATAATATCGAAGAGAGACAAAGCAAAAGAATGGATTCCCCACAATACGGCCCTAAGAGGGTCAATAGGCATTTTAAGCAACTTTATGCTGAAATCACTCAAAATCTAAACGTGATAGAAAATTTTCGAAAAAAATCCTGTTCAGCACACGAAAATTATATAGAATCACCACCAAAACTTGAATTTACTGAAAAGGGTCTAATTTGTGTTGTGTTTGTGTTATGCTTCGATTCCGATATTGTGATAGTTTCAAAGCAGAGGGGGAGTACAATTCGGGTCCAGAAAATAGAAGGTAGGGGCTCTGTTCAGGACCGGTTTGCCAGAATAAGTTTCATATTTATGATCTCATAGGAAATGTAATTGTAAAT
This sequence comes from Lordiphosa stackelbergi, assembly GCA_018904235.1. NCBI lineage: Eukaryota > Metazoa > Arthropoda > Insecta > Diptera > Drosophilidae > Lordiphosa > Lordiphosa stackelbergi. The sequence goes on along the minus strand of JAEIFU010001394.1, from coordinate 13,640 downwards.
GTAAACTCATGTAAATTACGCTCCCAGGGCCACGTCCCCCTGGCGTGGTTAAATTTTTCGCCGAGAGAGGGAGGGACCTACAGTTTAACGCCGGATCGAAGCAAAGTTTGAGAAATTGTCGTTCTATAATAATATGTGGAGGATGTATTTTCTAAAAAAAAAAACTTATATAGATGTAGAGTGGAGTCGAACACGACCTCGCAGCAGTAGCATAACCGCGTAACCAGGAAATGTAGTTATACTGATTAGTAACTCGTTAAATTAAAATTTGCACTTCCACATTTATTCCAATTCTCGCATCGTTTAAATCACTTTGTAATAGAAGTGTAGAGACTGGATCGTCAAATGAAGCACATAGCATGAGATCATCAGTGTACATAAGCGCTGTTGAATGGGAAAGAATTTGCGGAAAGTCGTTAATGAAAAGGTTGAATAATAATGGGCCGAGAGACAGGGCAGTCGCCCTGTGGGACTTCTAGAACTTAAAACGCACACGCTAGGACCGATTGGGAAGGTATGATCTGACATAGCGGAAAAAGTTGGGTGGGAGACCTACTAAGCATAATTTATATAGAAGTAAATTACGATTAACTGAACCAAAAGCTTTACTAAAGTCCGTATAGACGACATCAATTTGCTTACGATGAAGAAATCCCTGATTTACCATTGAAGAAAATTCGAGTAAATTAATGGAAACCGAGCGTCGACGAATGGAATTGTGCTGGGATAGACTCAAAATGGGTTGGCAAAAATGTTGTAATTTGACAGAAATTATATGTTCGAACAATTTGGGTATGGCAGACAGCTTACAGATTCCTCTATAATTGGCTGTATCGGACCTAGACTCTTTTATGAAATGGAATAATAAACGATTCCTTCCATAATAGGGGGAAATCACTTAGCTCAAGAAATAGATTGGGATAGAAAGAGGCAAATAGGCTGGCAATGTCACCATCATTCTCAGCACTTGCATTATTAAAAGTAATCTTTGCCTTTTGAAGCTTAGAATACACCTCAACAAAGGAACTGCCAAAACAAAAAACCCTGTATAATAATAACTGACAAAACTTTTGGCACCAAAGCATATAAAGAACTGCGATAAATTAAAGCGTTCCAAATGAGATAAAATAAGTGACAAACATTAACACTCTCAGTGCAAAAAAACCGTTAGTTTCATTTTTTGTGTACTAAGCGCACAAAACTATTCTGTGGGCAAGCGGGCGTGCTGTCGTCGAGAGAGGTCAAATTTTGCGCTCAAAAGTGAGAATGTCCGTGAATTGCAAATTGGACGATCCAACGCGGGCCGTACAGTTTTGTAAAATTGAACGTGGCACCAAGTTATGGGGCGCCTTGGCGTGAAAATGGAATATGACAAAAAATTTTATCAACAATTTTTTGATAAGAAAGTATAATTTGGATTTTCGATGGTTTCATTGGGAGGGATTTGAGGAAGGAACCCCATATTTCAGGGATTTTTAGATAGATAGTATGGTGTTGAGTGGTTTGGTGCCGAGGGTCATATGACTGAGAAAGTGGACATTTTGAAATTGAATTTATTGTTTCCCAAATTAATTTCCAACAGGACAACGCACAATACACGTGAAGGCAAAAATGTTCCGTTTTTAGAGTGGCCCGCGTGCCCCCAGAGACTTAATCATCGCCTGGGCGTTGCTGGCGATGGATTTTGCTCAACACCAAGACAATAGTACTAAGGAGATCAAATTGGCAATAATGTAAGGCTTGGGAAAGAATACCTAAAGATTTAAAAACCTACAGATTGTATGCAAAATAGGATTATGTTAATTGTGCTAAAGGAGCTTACTCAGTTATTAGAGTGAACAAGAAATAATTTCACGTTAAAATTTACAAATTATTTAATTTAAAGTGCGGCTATAGTAGTGCCCGCTCACAAACTTCGGTTATGTTTGCACTGAGAGTGTTGATGCTTCGCATTTTTCTCTTATTTTGAACTCTCTTTCAAACGGTAATCGCAAAGTTTTTCTATTCTTTCTATGCGTACACTGAAAAACTGGTGCGGCTATTTTCAGAGTTTATAGTTGATTTTTGTTTTGGTTAATGTGATACTAAGCTAAAGAAACGAAATCTTTTGACTATACAGTTCATAAATGTTCTTAATTTCCTTACATCATTTCCCTTTCAGTTTAAATTGAACAATTTTTCTACTTCTGATAATCCTTCCAGGTTATTTAATAAAAATCGATCATTATCTAAAATCACGTGTGGACATTTCATACCATAATTTGGTTTAATTTTAATGGCTTTTCAATTGGCTCGTTGCCAATGCCTTTCTCGCCTTGGCCAAGGCGATTTAATCTATTATCCTTCGGTGGGGGGCACATTTTGAGCCATTATTTTTGATTGCTTCCGTTTATGATGGTATTTTACATACTTGTGTACTCGTAACTGCCGCCATTGACATTCAAGTCAAGGCTAAGCTGGAATTTCAGTGGTTTTAAAGAACACTCCTTTCTTTCATCTCAGAAATGGCAGCCAAGAGTTCCTAGACGAAAAGGACAATAATAATGCGTCCGGGAGAAAAGGATTGTGCCGCTGTTGTACCTCCATGTTTATGCCCTGTCGCCGCTCGCGCTGCTGCAGACGACGGGAGCCCAAGACAAGTGAAGAGCAGCCGGTGCTTTCGAGTGCCGGCAGCAGTGCCACCACAGTCACAAATCTGGAAGTGATTGATGAGCGTAAACCCAAAAAGAACAAGGTTACGGACTGGCTGAAGTCAGCTTCCTGCTGCCAAAGTTGTCGCAAAAAGCCAGCAGATAAAATTGAAGCCAAAGCCGAACCCCAAACCCACAATATGGCAGCAACCAAGGGACCAAAACAACGGAGCAAATGTGGCTTATGTCTGAGCAAGATTTTCTGTTGTCGTTCTGTAAACAAAGTGGATCCTACCACGGGCGATGAGACGGAGTTGAAGAAATGCTGCTTTTGCATACCCTGTCGACGCAAACGCGACCCAAAAGGTAAAATGGAACCAAAGGCCTGGCAGGCAGATCCAGAACTGGGCATCAAGCCTACAGATGCAGCAGTTCTAGAGGGTACTTCCGAGGCAGCCTCCACCGCAACGGTGGCGATGGAGAGCCCAACCAAAGAGTGAGTTTTTGGTATGAGATTTAGATGGAGTTGAATTTATGATATGCATGCAACACTTTTATATATGGCTTAGGGGATGTTGCAAGCGATTCTGGCTGATGCTGTTTTGCTGCCGCAAAAAGCCACGTCGCGCCTCCGATGCCAGGCGACAAAGCATCAAGCCACCCAGTGAGGTAAGTGGAAAAATTTACTTTACGTTTCAAATACTAAAGTTTTCCATACTTTTTTTGTAATCAGGACACGCGTCGTAAGCTGCATAACGATCTGGTAGAATATACTTCCAAAATGAAGGGGGCCATTCCTGTGTTGCCGCTGTATCTAGCCTGGTTCTGTGCTTTCTGTAATGTGGTCTTTCCGGGCTTAGGTGGGATTTTGAAACAAACTCGTTTAGGCCTAATCCTAACACCCTTTTTTTCTACTCAGGCACCTTACTTTCGGGCCTGTTTTGCCTTTGTGTGGGTATACCACGCTTCTCGCAATTCGACAGCGCTCGAGCTCGTATTGGATCCTTTATCATTAACATTATTGTGGCCGTTTCCCAGTTTTTGACTGTGCTCTTTTGCTGCGTGGGCTGGGGCTGGTCTATTTGGTGGGGTACTATTATGTTGAGATGCGCAAGTAAGTTTTGGATTAAGGTTTTGTATACAATGGCCATAATACAAGTATTGTAACGCAATTGCAGAGAAACTGAGCAAAATCAAAAAAGTGGAACGTCTGGAACTGGAGGATGAACAAAGACAAGCTCAAATGGCTGCTGCGGCGGAGAAGAGTGCCGCTCATGGCGAGACCGAGGTGGCCGCGGCAAAGACTTAAGATCCCGGCTGGCCTCTGGCTATAAAACGTGATTGTTTTCTTTTTATACATACGAAATGTACATAGTTTTGTACAAACAAATTGTAGCTTCCACATAACAAAAAATATTAAAAACAAAACGTACACTTCCAATTTTACTTCCAAACCAAAGAGTAAAGTGGAACAAATAGGTTAGCTTTTACATACCAATATAATAATTATACGTACAATTATGTGTGTAATATTTAAATCATTAAACTTCCACTTAAATGAAATGTGGCATTTTAAATGGAAAGGGTTAGAAAAAATTCAAATTGGAAACTATAATTCTTAATATTGAAAAAATGTCTTAAAATAAGGCCAAGTAAAGTGCAAAACTTCAAATATAGCGTTTAAAAACAAAAAAATTCAAAACTCTTTCAATTAACCCTTGTGTGTATTCAAGTGCGTAGCCAGAGGTGGGCAGGAGGGGCCCCTCCTTAATCATAGATTTTGCATCGGAAAATGCGCATTTTCATTTGTATTTATTTAATAGAGTTGACAAATTTAGCTGTCAACATAATAATTAAAAGAGAAAAAAAAGAGAAAACAGATTAATCCTTATCTCGCCTCCACCGAAATTAGCATAACTTTTTTATGATATGCTCCGACTCACTTCAAGTGGGCGGAGGCAAAGATTTACGATTACTGGAAAGATAAGAAGCTAACTTATGGTACAAATCGTTGTATAACATGAATATGATTCGAATCGGGTCATGAGATTCGAAACTAGATATACTTATATTTAAGAAAATTGGCCGCAACTATTTTGTAAATCTAGATGGGATTGAAAAATGAATTCGGCTCAGTAGAAAACAGGAGTCAACATGGCCATTTATTAGCTTATGAAGGAACATAACACCGTGACAGATTCTACGATCTTGCAAGGACGGTAGGCTTAAAAGACGGAGTCTGTCCACCTACGATGGCAGGCGACGGTGTTGTTCCCAGTTAAGTCCACGTAAGGCGAACAGGAGAAGTTGCTTCTGCACCGACTCAATAAGGCCCTGGTATGTTGCATTTATAGCTTAAGTTTTCCGCTATTATTTTGAAGATTGATTCTCATTTCATATCAAATCCATCTTTATATAATTACACAGTGTTACAGCGAAAAAATACTTTCGAAATGACCTAGCACACGCTGTAGAACAGGTCGAGTATAGCATTTCCTCATACTTGGTTTTTTCCTAACACCCCCAAAATCTGAAGTTATGGCCCAAAAACCGATTTTTGCTATTTTACATCAAATCAATAAATATAACTCGCGAATGAACCGTCCGATTGTCCATAACTTTATCAATTACGATAGCGACAAGAGGAATCTAAAACAATTTTATCAATGGTTTGACTAATTTAACGCGATGGCTGAGAAATGCGGCTTACAGATCTGGAATTTTCAACTTTTTTCGAGAAATTTGTACTTTGCCCATCACTGGTTTCACTATTTTACTCTATGCTATTTTTTCTTAAATTTTATTATAAAAGCCCATTTAATTCTCCGTTGAACGGCTGTTGTCCCAATGAATTTGGATACCGTTTGTCGAAGTAATGCGCGTGTTTCTGAGCACACATCGACAATCTAGTATTTTTTATTAGTATGTCAACATATTTATGTTTGCTTTAACATTAGTGCCCCTAAAAGTAAACTCAGTTTTGATTGGCGCCAGATTCAAATAATCTTTTAAAATACATAAAAAGCAAATATATATGTATGAACTTCCATGTTTCACGATTTCTGGGCCAAGATTCACGCTCGAAATTAATGTTACCTGTTGAGCCAAAATAAGCTATTTTGACGAAATAGCAAAAACCACCCTAATAAGCGAGTCAAAGTCGCCCACATTGACACGCTTGGACTAAGTTGTTTTAACTCTCTTCAAAGCGAGCTAATTACACTTGTTGCGACGTCAGCTTGTGCAGATCCTCGCCTCAAAAGGAGGCAATTTATAATGCGCTGAGTCCACCGACTATTTTATTGCGCATTGATTTTTAGACAGAATAACGGGTCGATGCCCAAGCCGGCTATGCATTACTGCTTAAGTGCAAGCTAATGTCACTTTCTTCTCATTTTAACTTGGCGTGGTTCTTTTTGGTTCTTGTTTGGTATTTAATGGTTCGTCCATCCTGCTATAGTGGTTTTTATTTTCTTCATCATTGGTCATCCTTGGTATTTTATCGCGGTTCTGTATTATTACAATAATGGTTATGCAGTTATCATTGGGCCTTATTTGTGGGCTTGAAAAGTTATTTCTTAGGTATTAAACGGTTTTCTTATCATATAGAACCCACAGCTAAATTCTCTGCATTTGACCATATATTCCCACGACTGGCCCGCAGGTCCGGAACACATTTCGCTATTCACGCCGATGGCCAAGGCTTGCGCCATGAGAGCAATCAGCTTTTTAAAAGCCTTAACCGTGCCTGGCTTTGCACGGTTCTTGCTGAGCACTGCTCCTTTTTAGAAGCGAATTTCAGTTCATTAACAAATAATAAAAGCCACTTACATTACTATAGCTCACTTTATCTTTATGCTAGATAACAGTATTCGGCGACCGTTAATATTTGCCCAAAAATTGTGAAAAATGAGAGTTTATATATATTTGAATTTTAAGTATTTAAAAAGATTATTTGAATCTGGCGCCAATCAAAACTGAGTTTACTTTTAGGGGCCCTAATGTTAAAGCAAACATAAATATGTTGACATACTAAAAAAAATAATAGATTGTCGATTGTGTACTCAGAAACACGCGCATTACTTCGACAAACGGTATCCAAATTCATTGGGACAACAACCGTTCAACGGAGAATTAAATGGGCTTTTATAATAAAATTTAAGAAAAAATTGCATAGAGTAAAATAGTTAAACCAGTGATGGCCAAAGTACAAATTTCACAAAAAAAGTTGAAAATGCCAGATCTGTAAGCCGCATTTCTCAGCATCGCATTAAATTAGTCAAACCATTAATTAAATTGTTTTAGATTCCTCTCATCGCTATCGGAATTGATAAAGTTATGAACAATCGGATGGTTCATTCGCGAGTTAAGTCTATTGATTTGAGGTAAAATAGCAAAAAGCTGTTTTTGGGCCATAACTTCAGATTTTTGGGGTGTTAGGAAAAAACCAAGTATGAGGAAATGCTATACTCGACTAGCCCAACGATATGTACTGGGTCCCGTGAAAAGTATGTACAGATTTTTTTTTGTAACACTGTGTTATTAAATGTTGGAAAATATAACTAAAGAAATATTTGCCTTTATCTTCTCGGAAAGCTAGCTACGCCCTAGTGTGTATTGCTGACAAATAAAACATCCACAAAATTTCAAAATTTTTATTAGTGCAATTAAATTATTTTCTTAAAGTGTGCACACATATTATTGGGCAGCCATTTGAACACCTGTAAGGGTTAAGGCGATAAGCAAACGGCACTTAGGGCGCTCCAGTTTTGCTTTTTCTTCTGGTCATGTTAATTAAACCATTTTAAATGCAGCTGTAGAAATGCGAGTTGTTAAATCAACACTAACACACATTTTAAACCCTGAACTTACGTTTTTTACGCTCAAATTTAAACAAATTACGGCCAAGCCGTTACTTGCGAGGTTTAGTTCTATGCGCAGTTGCCAGACTGTAAAAAAAAGTGCTTTGCTAGAGCCAAATTTTGCCAACCAGGTGGCAGCTCTGTACAAGTTCATATTCTGCTGGATTTATTAAATATTAAGTAAATGCACAAACACTCTAAATGAATTATTAAGAGCTGCAAGGAAATGGTTAATTATTATATTTAGCTTAGTATTTACCAAAAAAATCAACCATTTGTATTCAAAATGTACCATAGAATTTTTACATACTGAAATTTCTCCTTACTAGAGACACTGTTTCTCTCTATTTCTCTCCTTTGCTTTCTTACACTGTATCAAAATAGGCTAAAATAAAGAGGTCACTAATTTAATTACCAAGTTTTATAATTCTAACACACCCAGAAATTGTAGCATAAAATTAAACTCCGCGCTTGTAAACAGCTGGCGGCGATACAAGCGCCGATACCGATAACATCGACGCATCAATCTGTTTCTCTACATATTCATACTCTGTGAATATAGTCAGCAAATATCAAATATATTTGTTAATTCTTGATTTCTACACAATTTGGCCAGAAAACATGTCGCATTTGGTGAAAATGGAAAACGGTCAAAGCCAGACCATCCAGGAAATGTTGGGCTGCATTGAGCGGTAAGTCTAAACAATTTAACAAAACATTCACGCACACACATATTCAACCTAACCTCGTTTTGCCCCAGCTACAATCCGGATCACCTGAAAACCCTCGAATCCTATGTCCAGGACCAGGCCAAGAACAACTCGTACGATCTGGAGGCCAATCTGGCCGTGCTCAAGCTGTATCAGTTCAATCCGCATATGCTTAACTTTGAAATCACCTACACGATTCTGCTCAAGTGTCTGACCAACTTACCGCACACGGATTTTGTGATGGCCAAGTGCCTGCTGTTGCCCCAACAGATGAAAGATGAGAATATTCAGACCATAATCGATTTGGCTGATATACTGGAGCGGGCCGATTTCACACTGTTCTGGCAACGCGCTGAGGTTAATCGCAATATGTTCCGTCATATTTCAGGTTTCCATGATTCCATACGGAAATTTGTGTCTCATGTTGTGGGCACCACATTCCAAACGATTAAACGGGATCTGTTGAAGGAATTGCTGGGCGGCATTGAGGATTCAACGCTGGAGAATTGGATTAAGCGCAATGGCTGGAAGCATCAGGGTATATTTGTGGTGGTGGCCTAAGAACGATAAAATTAAGACGAAAAATATTACCGAAAAGATTGAATTTGAAAATGTGGGCGCTCTGATGGCCCAGTAAAAATATTAAAAAAAAAATTTTTTTTAAAAAAAAAAAAAAAAAAATTTTGTATAAAAAAAAAAAAAAAAAATATAAAATTTTTTTTTTTTTAAAAAAAAAAGAGAAAAAAAAATTCGTTTTGGTCCAAATAGATATGAAAAAAAGTTTGGCAGCGATCGGACTTCATGTAGTGGACGCGCGCTCGCCCTCAAAATCGAAAATTTGAAATGTATGGAAAATGAGGGGGATGAGTTTCGAATTTAATCTCTAAAAATTCAAAAAAAAAATTTTAGTTGTTAATTCTTTTTATATCCTTTTAGGGAATATCAAAGCAACATTTTAAATATAATTGTTGTCTTATTTTGAGCGTAAACTTGGCCAGAATTATATAAAAAGGATCAATTTTTCCAAATTTTTTTATATGAGATTCTGATTTTTGCTTTTGCCCGGGCGGCAAAACTATCGTTCTGGTCCCAATTGATAAAATAAAAAAGTTTGGCTGCGATCGGATTGCATTTCGTGGACGCGCTCTCGCCCCAAAAACCAAAAATTTTAAATATACTGCCAATATATGGGATGAGATTCGGATTAAATCTCAAAAATTAAAAAAAAAAATTTTAAGTGGTTTTTCTCTTTAAATCCTTTAAGGGGAATACCATAGCAACATTTTACATATTTTTGTTGGATATTTCGAGCGTAGACTTGGTCAGAATCATATCAAATCGGCCAATTTTAAGAAAAAAACAGTTTTTTTAAAATGAGTTTCGAATTTAAACTCTAAAAATTTTAAATTATTGTTTAATTGTTAATTCTCTTTAAATCCTTTAAGGGGAATACCATAGCAACATTTAACATATTTTTGTTGGATATTTCGAGCGTAAGCTTGGTCAGAATCATATCAAATCGGCCATTTTTTCACATTTTTTTGTTTTTTTCTGAGATGAGTTTCGAATTTAATCTCTAAAAATTTTTAATTTTTGTTTAAGTGTTAATTCACTTTAAATCCTTTTAGCGGAATATCATAGCAACATTTTAAATATTTTTGTTGGATATTTCGATTGTAAACTTGATCAGAATCATTTTTTTTTAAGTTTTTTTGTTTTTTTTTATGATAAAATAATACATATATACGAGATTCTGATTTTCGCTAGTAAATGACACTGTTAAATAAATCAATGTACTTTTTGATTCAGATCATGATTTGAATTTAAATTAGCTAACAGATACCGATAAATAGTTGAATCTATCGGTACGCAGCGAATGTCTTCATCGATATTCGTATCTCTGCTAATCAGCTGACGAACCGTTATTTCTCTACATTTGTTCACGTGTCTTAGAAAAACACTAGCCATGACAGCTTTAAAATCCCGCTCGATTGGAACACGAAGCTTCGAAAATTCCACAGAGAAGATAGAGTTGGTTGGTCGGATTTCGCACCAAATCCTGGGAAGAAAGTTGCCGTCAAACCGACAAGTCTTAAAGGTGTTTTTTTATACCCTTGCAAAGGGTATTATAATTTTGCCCAGAAGTTTGCAACGCATAGAAATATTCATTTCCGACCCTATAAACTATATATATTCTTGATCAGGGTGACGAGCTGAGTCGATTGAGCTTTGTCCGTCCGTCTGTCCGCTGTCCGTCTGTCCGTCTGTCTGCCGGTCCGTTGTCTGTTTCTACGCAAACTAGTCTCTCAGTTTTAAAGCTATCGAGCTGAAACTTTGCACAGAGTCTTCTTTTTACTGCACACTGCTAATATGTCGGAACCGACCGGATCGGATGACTATATCTTATAGCTGCCATAGGAACTATCGGTCGAAAAGTGGGTCTTTGTGAGAAAAACTTTTTTTGTTTTTAATGTTAACGCTCCCACTTCAGCGATTATTAATACTATACGCTTTCACATAGATTTGAGGAAGTTTTTGTCAAAATCGGATGACTATATCTTATAGCTGCCATAGGAACTATCGGTCGAAAAGTGGGTTTTTATGAGAAAAATTTTTTTGTTTTTAATGTTAACGTGTCCCACTTCAGCGATTATTAATATTATACGCTTTCACACAGATTTGGAAGTTTTTGTCAAAATCGGATGACTATATCGTATAGCTGCCATAGGAATCGGTCGAAAAGGGGTTTTCTGAGAAATTTTCGGTTTAATGTTAACGTGTCTCACCAGCGATTATTAATATAATGCGCTTTAAACGATTTTGAAGTCTGGTCAAATCGGATGACTATACTTATAGCTGCCATAGGAAAGATATCGGTCGAAAAGTGGGTTTTATGAGGAAAACTTTTTGTTTTAATAATTGGAAAAGATTTTGGAAGTTTTTGCAAGATCGGATGACTATACTACCATAGACGTCGGGGGTTTTTGGAAGAGAAAAACTTGTTAATGTTAACGTGTCTCACTTCAGCAATTATTAATATTATGCGCTTTACAAAGATTTGGAAGTTTTGGCAAAATCGGATTACTATATCTTATAGCTGTCATAGGAGTTATCGGTCGAAAAGTGTGATTTTTTAAGAAAAATTGTTTGTTTTAATGCTGTCGTTTTTAAACTCTGATGTATTAAAACATTTGCAAGAGTATAAAAACTTCGGCATAGACGAAGTTAGCTTCTTTTTTTTTTTTTTTCAATATGCGTGTTGTAAAGATGACTACACAGAAATCCACTAAATGAAGTCCGATCGCTGGCAAAGTTTTTATTTAATCTATTGGGACCAAAACGAAACTTCAGAATCTCGTATTTATTAATTTATTATAAAAAAAAAAAAAAAAAATGTAGAAAACTGGCCGATTTGATATGATTCTGACCAAGCTTACGCTCGAAATATCCAACAAAAATATGTAAAATGTTGCTTTGGTATTCCCCTTAAAGAAAAAGGAGAATTAACACTTAAACAAAAAATTAAAAATTTTAAGAGATTAAATTCGAAACTCATCTCAAAAAAAAATTTTTTTTTTTTAAATTGGCCGATTTGATATGATTCTGACCAAGTCTACGCTCGAAATATCCAACAAAAATATGTAAAATGTTGCTATGGTATTCCCCTTAAAGGATTTAAAGAGAAAAACCACTTAAAAGTGGAAAAAACTTAAATTTTTTTTAAATTTTAGAGATTTAATCCGAATCTCATCCCATATATTGGCGGTACATTTAAAATTTTTGGTTTTGGGGCGAGAGCGCGTCCACTAAATGTAGTCCGATCGCAGCCAAACTTTTTTTATATCATTGGGACCAAAACGATAGTTTTGCCGCCCGGGCAAAAGCAAAAATCAGAATCTCATATATATTAAAAATTCTTCGAAAAAAATACCAAAAAAAATTTCGCAAAATTGACCCTTTTGATATAATTCTGGCCAAGTTTACGCTCAAAATAAGACACATTTATATTTAAAATGTTGCTATGATATTCCCTAAAAGGATATAAAAAGAATTAACAAATAAAAATTTTTTTGGAATTTTTAGAGATTAAATTCGAAACTCATCCCCCCTCATTTTCCATACATTTCAAATTTTCGATTTTTGAGGGCGAGCGCGCGTCCACTAAATGAAGTCCGATCGCTGCCAAACTTTTTTATATCTATTGGGACCAAAACGAAACTTTTTCCGCCCGGTATTTTGAAATCTATTTTTAAGGGCCAGTCTATTAGTGTTCCACTTTGCTTGAGGACGAAGATGGTAGCACAATAAATGGACGCACCATGCAGTGAATGAGACCTGGAAACAGCTCCGGTTCGTAGCTGCTGAAATTGCAATGGGTGAGTACCAGACCTTCAGATCGTATGGAAACTTGACACATCGCAAAAAACCAACCATGTTTTGAATTTTTGAAATCCAGAAATTTGGCCTGCAAAGAAAAAAGTGTATGAAACATCATTCCATGTAAGTTCACACTTCATTTGAGCTTACTTTACTTACCAAATCCCAGTTTCTGTATAATTCTAGCATATTTCCTGGCCGCCAATCTGGAGTCATCTTCACTCTTGGCCCCCGTGCACACCATTTTGCCTGAGCTGAAGATTAAAGCTGTGGTTCGCGGCTCTCGTATTCTGTAATCACGGCCGCAAATCGTTTGGGATTATATTCAGCATTACGGGCATGCAAAGCAATCTTCTTTAGATCTAGTTTACAGCACAAGTTCACGTTGCGGCCTATGTTCTGCAGTTGCGGCACTATGCCCGGATCTGCGGAACCGGTGTCAGCTGGCGTCATGGGCGTTGAGGACCTGGTGTATATTACTTAGGCTGTCATTGGCCCCGCTGCCACCGCGGCACCAGACGCTGAACGCTCGCTCATGGGCATCATGTGAGACATCATACTCTGCGGGGTTTGTGGCTGCATCAGGGATTGGGAGTGGTTCCCCAGGCTGCTGCTGTTGATATGAGGCCGTATAGCTTTGCATTGTTTGTAAGGCCAAGGGCAAGGTGGGTTCATGACCAAACATGCTGCCGCCTCCTCCGCCCGGCTGTGTGGAGTTGACTTCGGCTGGATGTGGTGGCTGCTGCTGGTTGTTGTTGTTGTTGTATGGAAGCGGCTGTTGGTTCTGGTTGCATTTGTTGAACCGCTGCTGGTGGATGATATACCGGATTGGCCGCAATCTGTTGATCCGCCTCCATTTGTGTTGATGCAATGGCGTCCCAATGCTCGGTATGGAAAAGTTTGGACTAAGCATTTGATCCATCTTGCTGCGAGGTTTGCTGTGGGGGCGGTCTGGCTCATTAGAAACAACAATATAGGTGCGAAATATGCCAACCTGTGTCCTTTGGATTAAAAACTAATGCCGCCGCGTCTGTGTATTTGTCGTCATGCCAATACGTAAC
>JAEIFU010001393.1:0-70557 GCA_018904235.1 Lordiphosa stackelbergi | reverse complement strand
ATTGCTACACCACAACGCAATCTAATGCTGCCTGTTGATTTCTGTTCGCCTGGTAGTTTGGCTGTTCGGTTGTGGCTATTTTGCTTGGCAATTCGAGGAAATTGTAATAAAATTTATTTTGGCTGGCCACTAAAAAGCATGTTTTGAATTTGGAAATTTGAGACTGATTTTGGGTAAAGGTGCACAGAAGGAAGGCCCAAGAACATTGGACTCAAGTTGGGCACAAAAATCCAAAAAAAAGGAACTGGGTGGGAACTGGGTAGATGAGGTTGGAATCTGGGATTTAAGTGTAATCTGGGTGGGATCTGGGCGGAATCTCTGTAGGATCTGGAAGGGATCTGAAGGATCTGGTTGGGACTTGTGGTGGATCTGGGTGGGATCTGGTTGGGATCTGGGTTGATTTGTGGGGGATCAGGTATCACTGAACTCAATTTATTACTTCCTTTATCTTTATTATCCTTTGTGTGGCTGCTATATTAAATTTATCAGATATATGCAAGCTTTGGGGGCTACAGAGTATGTTATAGTCAGGCTTCACCGACTTCTCTAACATGATTTTTGGGAAAATGTGATATAAATATTTGAAGTCGATGGTGCGGGACTAGGAATTCATTTAAGACACATGGTTTCTCGGTGAAATTTTCTTAGAATTGACCGCATATTTTGTTTTTGCTATACGCTTTGGGCGAAAAAAATCGACCCTCCTAATGTACAAGCTTCTCGTCAAATGTCAAATAAATAATGAAAAATAAATATATTGAAACGACTTACTCCACTAAAATAAGGTAATGAATTGCCTAATATAAGTTACCCTTAGCTCAAAATTTTTGATGGACCGCGAACTATCAAGAATTAACATGCATAAAGTTTAGTCACCCATGGTTTCTTTAAATCTTTATCTTTAAATCAAAACTTTAATATTTTAATTTGAACTCACATGCTTTTTACAATCTAAACGAGAGCGTAAGTTAAAGTCGACTCTATCTATACTTTAAAAACATGTGTAACAGTGTTCCCGCTTGAAGTTTGCCCCTCCAAAAGTGTGCAACATTTTCTTATGGTGGCAGCGGGGAGGGCTTGGTTCATTTTTTGCTTATAACTTGAGAGCCGCTCATCCGATCTTTACTCTCATACTTTCTTCGGCAAATCGATTCATTTTGCTAATTACTAATTATCTCTAGAAGTGAACTTCATCTTTAAAACTGTAGGAGATATAACTTTTTCCAAATTGCGGGGCGGGAGGGGGCGGGCCAAAATTTGAAACAAACTTGAGCTGCGTGCACATAAAGAAGCATTTGTCCCATACATGTCAAACTTCTATCTCTTACCATCTCTGGAGATCTAGGTGGGTTCATACAGAGACGAGACGGACGGACGGACGGACGGACGGACGGACGGACGGACGGACAGTACGGACCACAACTGACTCGGCTGTTGATGCTGATCAAGAATATATATACTTTATATGGTCGGAAATGATTCCTTCTGCCTGTTACATACATTTGCACGACTTTAGTATACCCTTTTACTCTACGAGTAACGGTATAAAAATATTTTAAGTGCTGGGCAGTATCATAAAAGATGATTTATAAAATAATTTGGTGACACACAAACATAAAAATTGATCTCATGACAAAAGAAACGTAGGAAAAGAGCAATATTTAAAAAATTCAAACAAATTCTGTTTCCACAAGGGAATTTCCAAAATACTACTGCAAACATAAGCTCTTTCAGCGAATGTTGTCAATGAAGAAGAAAATTTATTGCAAAGAATAAAGTTGGCACAGGCAACATTTTTTTAATTGAGGGACAGAAACTATTAACATCGAACTAGAGTTTAGTTCCCACGGGCAAATAATTTGCCATATTTAATGAAAGTTTGGCTTAGATACGCCAAACTAGGAACTTTTCGGTCATATTTTATCAGTTTATCGTATAAAACAATACTTACTTAAAGTCATGCGAAATTTAACACGGCTGTTTAGCCAAGCTTATCAAATGTAGCAAATTTATTTGTCGTAAAACCCTTGCTTGAGAAATGGTAATTATAAATAAATATGATTGTTAAAGGCCTGATTCCAGATGACATAAAAATCAATTCTTATGTTGAAGTCACATGAATAGAAACACTTTTAGCTGTTTGAAATCAACGTTAAGCGTAAAAGCATTCTTATTTGAATGAAGTATTGTGCCGAAATGTAAATTTGTCATCTGAATCAGGCCTTTAAGTCGTTAGAAAATACTTATACTATTTATTAAATTATTTCTTTAAAAAATGAATTCAAGTTTTCGTGGTTTTTTTCTTTGTTATCCCTATTAGCCACTGTTAATGGTAAGGATCTGGTTGGGATTGTGGTTTGGTGTGTGGGATCTGGGTTGATCTGTTGGGATCTGGGATCTACTGGTGTTATTGGGTAAGGAAAATATCATTTATCTAAGGAGCAGCGCACATAGAGAGAGCTTGGGATTTTGAAATTAAGCTCTGAAATTAGCATCATGTTTTTACATCGGTTTAAACTCACATCTTTTTTCCCTCTGGGGGTATATTTCTTAGGTCTGAGTCTAGTTATAATAAAAGCAAATGAGAAGCTAAAACATATCTGTAATTCCTCATAGAAGTATTGGACGGAATTCATAACTACCGAAGGTAATAAATTATTTTTTTAGTAAAAAATAAATACTTGATTTTAGAATGTTTCGGGATATGTTAAGTACAATTCGAACTATGATAAAATCTTTTAATATATTCTTTAAGGTTTTTATAGTCTTAAGTCTAGCCCGCTTTACTCTTCAAATAAGTACTAAATTCTCTGGCTTTTAGTCTAATACATTCTAAATTTTTCAAACAAAAAAGTGAACATGTCATATGTTAGTTAGCCAACTTTTTTTGTATATTTGACAGTTTTAGAATAGGTTCTTAACTGTATTTCGTAACGCTCTGCAGAACATTCTTTTGAATTAACGACGCAGCAGGCCATCAACACGTAAGGGTGTCCATTTGGGCCGTCGAACGATTGCAGCAACCCACTCTTAAATGAAATTATGTGTGCCGGAATGTAGCAACTGCGTTCTTCTCAATCACAAGAGGGGAACGAGCTTACCGAAGTCAACAACGACAATTGAAGCAGAGATATGAACGCCGGACAGATGTTAACACACGCAGAACAATTGACCGGCAACGCCAAAAGTACATCGAGCATTTACATCTGCTTCGTCTCGCATTCGAGTATGAGCCAGATATCAAATATTCCGCTCATCCGAAAATCCTGATTGGTGCTCTGGACAAAGAATGTCTTATCGTCGGCGAGCTGGACTCCCTTTTTGAGTGAAAACAATGAATTATTAAAATATCTTTAAATCACACATGCACTAATTACAAAGTGACCATCACGCTATTGTTGAAAATGTGAATATGAAAATGAAAATATTCACCAAAATATTCACTAGAAACAATTAATATGACAGAACAACGTTTGCCGCGTCAGCTAGTATACTATATACTAAACATGATACAATAACTACAAGGTAGGGCACAACGCTGCTTCAAAATTCTTAGTCGGCATTGGTTCGATGACTCAAAGTTGTAATCAGGTGAATGAAACAGACAAGGTCATAGATTTCCATATGCGAAACTTCTTTCGAAAGCTGTCAACAAAATGTAAGTAACGACTGGTTTCTCTGTGTGTTGTGAGAAGGGCATTTCTGTTTGCGCTACCTTGAAGTTATTGTGTCACGGATGTTAAGTACTTTTGCTAGCACCAAGCTGTGGTGCAGTGTCGGCCTGATATATAGTTATAGTAGGCTATTAAGCTTTTTAAATATTAAAAAACTTACAAATTTTAACGAAATATGTACAGTTCTTATCGAGGTTTAAATGCTCTTTCTCCGTGACCTTCTAATTGTTGGGCTAAGTCTACTAAACAAGCACATCTTACCAGCCTTCATCCGCTTTAGTTTTGCTCACTGTTAACCAAAGCAATGGGAATGCTAATCTTGGTTTAACGTGTCAACTTGTTGCCTGTTCCCTGCCCCCGAGGATATAAAGCAACCAAAATCCACTTACCGCTCAACCTGGTAAGCCGATAATGGGAATTACCTAGCCGCTGCTGGTCCTATTCCTGTTCCTGTGTGGGATTTGTTGTCCTGCTGCCTGCCTGGCAACCAATAAGTCATGCCTCCTTTATTATTATTTACTGCTCCAGAAGGTGGCCATTCCGCCATTCCGCCCACGTTGCGCACTCGACAATGTCCAGGCACACTTACCAGAGCCTCAGCAAGCACTCACACTGTTTCACACTTAATTTCATTAAGTAATTTTTTATACAGCAACATTTTATTGCATTTTAAAGAGAGCGAGAAAGAGAGAGAGAGAAAAGCTTAACTGTACAATTGAAAAGTGCTTGCCATATTACGTATACGTATTTTTTTTAGTCTGGTCTTTTTGCTGCCGCTTTTGTTTCCCTCACCTGTTGCTCTTCCTTTTTGTCCTTTCATTTATAATTTAAACTCCAGTCTGTGGTTTTATACATAAAAAAGTTGGAACAAAAGACTTTGCCCACATTAACAAAAGCAATTAATATTGGTTTTCTATTACATTTGAAAATATTTCGCAGCCTGCAAATGGTAAACAACTGAATTGCACTTTCAAAAGTAACAAAAAGTAATCAAAAGCAATATTTCATTTCGCATTCTACCTGTACAGATTTTACGGGCTCTGATGCAGTTCAAAGTGCTGGCGGGTGTATTCGTGAAATGTTGTTGTCATAAATATTTGTATTCTTTTAAGGCCCCGGGGAAAAATGTAAAAAAAAAACAAATGAAATTGAGCGTAGGTAGTTCTGAGCAAATTTATTTCAGATTTTCAATTTATTAAGAATCAGCGGGAGTAAAAAATGAACATTGAGTGGAAATGTATGTAACAGGCGGATAAAGGAATTTACGACCCCTTACGAGGGCAACCTGACCAACTATGACCTACGTGAATGCGACAACTGGCGAGGGATCTGTGTGCTGCCCACTATTTCAAAGCTGATAGCAAGAATTATTTTGGATCGCCTGAGAGACACCATTATGGACACCATAGGCGAAGAGCAAACCGGTTTCCAAAAAGGTTCGTCATGCACGGATCATATTAACACTGTCCGCATCCTGATCGAGCAATTCACGGAGTACAGAGCGGACCTTTACATGGCTTTCGTAGACTTCGCGAAAGCCTTCGACAGCAAGCATGGATTGCATCTGGCAAGGGTTCCCTCATCAGAGCGACATACGACAGCGCCCAGTGCAGAATGCTTCATGATGGAAAGCTCTCGCCGCCTTTCCCAGTCCTGAGCGGCGTTCGACAGGGTTGTGCTCTATCTCCCATCCTGTTTATAATGGTGGTTGCAGATGGGTTCTCCACTATGCAACCAGCACCCAACAGCGGCATCAGGTGGACTATGCAGACGATATATGCCTCCTGGCAAATAGGCTAAGCGAGCTGCCAAGTGCGTTAGCCGAACTTGGCACCTCAGCTAAATCGGCAGGACTCAAAATCAACACCTCCAAAACCAAATCGCTTAGCCTTCGTTCCGTACAATCCCATGCGTTGGTTTTGGATGATCGGCCCATTGAACAAGTCCAGCAATGCAACTACCTGGGCAGCTTAGTCGCTGTGGATGGAGGTACGGAACTCGATGTGAAGTCGCGCCTTCAAAAAGCTAAGGGTGCTTTTGGGATGCTGTCGGCCGTTTGGAGATGCTCATCGTATCCACACTGGCTCAAAATCAGGCTTCTCAAGTCTAACGTAGAATGAAATGGTGCTCGATAGGTCATGTAAAAATTGGCTATACAGCTCCTCCAACGAGGCCAAGCCAAGCTCTCCAATCGCTTGGCGTGTTGTTAAACTTTTTTCGCACAAGAGAAAGGGACCTACAGTTTAACGCCGAATCCGAACGGCAAAGTTTGAGAATTTGTTTTCATAGCTAGTTACTTCACAGCTAAATCTGGTGAAGGTGACCGTATGTGTAAAAGCTTATTTTCTAAAGAAAGAAAAAAACTTTTATTATTAGATGTTCCGAGAGGGGATCGAACCCACGACCTCCCGCCCGAGCAGTCACTAAACGCTGGGCCAGAGAATGGAGCGTGGGTCCAAATCCAAAAATTTTATTTCCTTCCTTCCTCTGCATTAACCCAATAGCGATTAGAAGACTAAAAATTGTGGTTTTATGGTGAGAGTTTTGCTGTCAACATATTTAATTTTGATCGGTGGGTTTTGGTATGATTTATTCTAATGTGCCTATGCTATGATCAATTACACAAGTTTACAAATTGTTAAATTTTTTCTAATCCTCTACAATTTGATGTTACTCCTATGTAAAATCACGCGCTGAATCCGAATATGGAGCTTAAAAATTTCTCGTAGAAAAAAATTTGAAAAAAACCCAAAATTACCGTTTTTCGCATTTTTTGAAAAAAGGATCTCTCACTTAATTTCTAATATCTAAATTAGGAAATAACAAGTTTTGTACACCAAATTAAAGCTAATAAAACTCTCTTTCAATCGTTTATACTTCATTTTAATGTCAAATTTGTGGTGTAACTGCTAATTACAAAGATATCGAGAATTTTGTTTAAATTTTATTGAAAATTTGAAAAAACCGTAAATTACTCCGGTATTTTCACCAAGACAAAAATTGTAAAAAATTTCTTTCTCTTTTGGATGATATAACCAAATTCAAAAAGTGTTCATACATCGAAATCTGTTGAAAATTGTAGAAGTTATTAGCATTTATCTAAAAATGAGCAATTTCAGTTTTACCGTTCAAGTGGTATTAGAAATATTTATGATCCCCCACTGCACCAAGAGACGAACGTCAAGCGAGAGTATCGTAAAACTATCGCATTCGAGCTTAAAAGTGATACGACAGGCGAAAGTATCGTCAAACCATCGCATTCGAGCTTGAATATTATAAGTGAATAGGGAGAAAAATGATTTTGACGAAAAAAGAACAACCGATGCTGTTGTATCGAAAAAGGCTCGCAATCGATTGGTAAAAGAGTCGCAAATGGTATCGAAGAAGGCTCGCAAACGAATCTTTTGCGAGCTATCGAGAACGAAACTTTCTCTGCCACAAACTGAGTGACGGGTGATTAATTTGCGGATCGTTTGCGAGTGTTTTCTCGATAGTTTTGCACGTTGGTGTTTCGCGTAAGTATCGTTAGCGATATTTTTTACGAGCTTTTGGTTCAGTGGGCCATTTTGTTCCCCTGTTTGTGTGCACAGTTTTCCTCTCGCGTAAGAAACCAACAAAAGTGTCCCATCATGGCCTCATCCCAAGATCCTTGATAGCGGCGTTCTATACTCTTCATATCCTGATAAAATCGTTCACCATGATTATCACTCTCTCATCGCCGAGGTTTCCAGGGAAGAAATCAAATGAGAAGCCAAAAATGAAGTTTCAACGACATTTTTACTCTGTTTGCAATAAATGTGCAGCGTTTGATGTAATGAAAAATTTAATATAATATACAACCATCACTTATTTTCTTATAATTTCTTATTAAATTTGCGACGACATCTTCGAATTTCAAAATAGGTGAAGTGACGAATTCCATGCGTCCTCCTCATCCTTGGACAACATTAAATTGAATTAAAAGCTGGAGAAAAGTTTTTATTTGCGTCAACAAACACACCCTATTATCTTTGCTTGGATAGGTAGGGCACACACTTTAGAAATGCAAATGCATCACCGTCTTTTTGTAGGCCTTCAAAAAATTTTTAAATAAACTCAGTTTTATATGAAGGTGACATATTTTGGTCCTTACCCACTACGTCATACTTTACGTTCCGCCCCACTAATACCGCTGACCGGCCATCCTCCTCAAATTCAACGTTTTATCCTTGTTGCCTAAATTAACAAGGTCAGCATGGCCGCCTAAGCAAATTCTCGATATCTTTGTAATTAGCAGCAACACCACAAATTTGACAATGAAAGGAAGATTATTAAATTATAGTTTTATAGCTTTAATTTGGTGTGCCAAAACTTGTTCATAAGTTATTTCACAATTGAGATATTTTGAAATTAAGTGAGAGGTTTTTTTCAAAAATGCGAATAACGGTAATTTGGGACTATCTCTACGAAATTGATATTCGGATTCAGCTGCATAAACACTAAAACGCCCCAGACTCGTCTACAACGGCAAACTCCTCTTCAAACGCATGGGCGTCTCAAAGCCCTCACGCGCCCGGCCCAACAACCACGCAACCAACAAAGTGTAACCGGTCCTGAACCGAACCCCTTAGACCGTTCGTCGGTTAGTCCGACGAACTGCCCCCGAACCTGAACCCGAACCGACCACTTTTCTAAAAATTAGGTCGGTTCACAAAAATAAATGGTTTTTTCAAAGACATGAACAGATAATATTGGAAATCTATAGAAATTTTAGTAAACAATTGTACTTTTAATTGCTTATTCAAAAGCAATAGAACTAGAGATTTCATTTCTAATTAGAAAACGTGGAGATCATAATCTATGTGTCCATCCGAACTGAGGGCTGAGACCTCTCGCCAAAAATTCCCTTTTGGATATGGTTAATTTAATGATTAACTGAAATTTTTGATTGTGTTATATGTTTTATGATGCATTTGTAAAAAAAAATCAATTTTAAGTCGCATCTCACAATATAATGCAAAATTAAAATTTTGTTGGAGCTAAACGGGAATTAGTTTCAGCCCCCCCACCCGCTAGCCCTTAACCGCGTGTAGAGGGCGCCACTTCATAAAAGGCGCGGAGAAAAGAGTTGGTAAAATATCTTAACAAAACATCAGAGGTCGAAACCAACCAATACAAATTCTGGGCACCTAAGAATCGAGCCGGTTAGAATGTCGAAGAGGTTTCGTGGAACCCCCGGGTATGACTTTTATATAAATTGTTTAATAGATAATTGGAAGGAAACCTTGAATGAAAACGACTCTTTGAACATAAGGTTAATTCGATTAATTTAAGCCACGATTCAGTAACCGGCATACTTTTTAACTTCCCATATTTACATTAGCCCATTTTTTCCATACGATGTAGAACATGTTAATATCTTTGCAGAAATGGATGAAAAAATTTCGTGTTATACTTTATAGTGATTTATCAAATCCTGAACCAAGATGTTTCGAGGTTGGATGGCCTCTCCAAGGTTTTTAAAACTCCAATACCCCTATCTACACTGCGCAAAGCAATAGGTTTGGGCGGGAGAACTACGTATCAAATGACAAGGCAGGCGAAAGAGAATGAACTAAGAAGACCAAGCAATATTTAATATGCAATATTTATTCTTTTTGTTTACAAATAATGCAAAAAATTCACAGCTAGGCAGAACTTAGCCTTCCGGCTATCTGGTCAAAGACCCGATCTCCTTCCTCTACGAAACGGGCGCGTCGCGCCACACCAATTTCGATGCCATTGGGCTACAATCTACCGACTCTGGCAACTGTTGCCCAATCGATGGCCTTTTCTTCGAAAGATTGTTCTGTATTTCTTCCCAGATAGCTGTTGGCCTCAATGCCCTGCCCCCACGGAGCGGCACGGAAACCGGGCTGAAATAGCCGCTGGATCGGTTTTGTACACGCGGGGCCAATCTTATATCGTAGGCCGAATGACCAGCGCAACCTAAGGGACGCATTTCAGCATTCTGTGTATAAACTTGCTGATGTCAGCTAGCGGCGGCACAATACATCCACGGGCATTAGATACCGCGTTTGTAGCGGAAATTGGGCCGCCTCATAGCGGCCTTCTGCACCCGCCCTCCAACCACCACACCAAGACCCCCGTCTCCTATAATCCTGGGGCTCCGCAAAATAAAAAGTCCCATTCGCTCAACAAACCCGGCACCTGGCTACAATCATAGAGTCAAAAAAAAAAAACAATACAACCCCCAAAACAAAAAAAAAAATCAATCCGGTGCTTCGTTAAAATTTTTACAACAGAAAATTCATCGGCAAATTTAACATTTTGGAAAAGAAAAAACGAGGACAAGAAATATAGCTTTTGACTATACTTTTGCTGTTCCAGCAAATAAACTAACACTTAATAATTTTTTTTTTATTTAAAATATAATTTTATTAATTTAACCAAGCAGTTCTCACATTTTATGTAAAAATTAATAATTAAATTCTTTTTAATATTATTTTTATAAGTTTTAAAATATTTTTTTTTATAAAGTAAAATTAATTGAAGGGGTTCAGAAGGTCCCGAACCAACCTTAATTCTTTACAACGGGTTGAACCCCCGGACCGAACCCTGAAATATTTTAGAGGTGCAGCCAACAAACACACGCTGCATGGCGTTGATCGAAAGCAAATGACAAAAATAAGAATGTTGTTTTACCCTTTCCGTGATTTCTGCTGCCCACCGCTGGTTTACAACAAAGTGAGCACCCTAATTGTAATCTCCAAGATTTCTAAGGCTGGAATGACACTTTCAAATTTTAGAGACAATTTTAGTCACTATTTTTCGTCCAATGGCAAAAATCGTTGGTGTAAGCGGATCAGAGTATGCTTGAATATGCCGCAGAATGTATTTGAACAGGCTGGAATGATACACAGCGGTAAATTTAGTTTATTAATAAAAAATTGCGACAATAATTGTCTCTACAAATTAAAAGTGTGATCCAACTCTCAGCAAGCCTTTTCTTTCTTGCTTTCAAAATCAACTTTCAACTTTTCCTTAATAATGTTAAAGTTTTTGTAAAAATTATCTGCATTTTCTATACATTTTTTCTTTTCAATCATGAGTTATGATAATGCTGTGACCATTTTCTCTCCCGATGGCCATCTTCTACAAGTGGAGTATGCCCAAGAGGCGGTACGCAGAGGATCCACTGCGGTAGGTTGAATATGCTTCTGTTGTTTCTTATAATAATTCTCTGTTCAGGTGGGTTTGCGTACCCATGACTGCGTGGCTCTGGGCGTGGAAAGAAAAACTGTGGGCAATCTGCAAGAGGAGCGTACGTTGCGTAAAATTAAACAGCTTGATGATCAGGTGATAATGACTTTTGCTGGCTTAACAGCCGATGCACGCGTATTAGTCAATCGAGCCCAGGCTGAGGCTC
Organism: Lordiphosa stackelbergi; assembly: GCA_018904235.1. Classification (NCBI taxonomy): domain Eukaryota; kingdom Metazoa; phylum Arthropoda; class Insecta; order Diptera; family Drosophilidae; genus Lordiphosa; species Lordiphosa stackelbergi. The sequence goes on along the minus strand of JAEIFU010001393.1, from coordinate 59,475 downwards.
AGAGTCATCGTTTGAATTTTGAGCGAGCTGCGAGTGTGGAATATATTACACGGTGAGAGAGAGTGAGAGAGAGACATTAGCTTAGCTTCACCTTATATAATTCCTCTTTTTCGAAACTAGTTACATAGCCCAGCTGAAGCAGACACATACCCAAACCAATGGCATACGTCCCTTTGGTGTCAGTTGCCTAATTGGTGGCTTCGATGATAATGGCCAAACACATTTATATCAAACTGATCCCTCGGGCATTTACTATGAATGGGCTGCCAATAGCACGGGTCGTGCGGGCCAAACTGTGCGCGAGTATCTGGAGAAGAATGCAAACAACTTGGACTGTATGATGACGTACGATGAACCCACCATTGTTAGACACCTAGTTCGCACTCTGTTGCAAGTCACCTCGCTGGACCACAATCAGTTGGATGTGGCCCTGCTCAAGTTCAAGCAGCCCATGCGCATGGTGGAGCGTGGAATCTTGGCGGAGCATGTGAAGGCCGTGGAGCGGGAGGATGCGGAGCTGGCCAAACTAAAAAGAAATCAAATTTAGCTTGTTACACTTGTTCTGTCTGTGTGTGTTCCATTTAATTTTTAAGCTTCGAGAAAAGTAATCAGTCGACAAAATGTATAAAGCGGGCAAATCACTTAATTTGCCTCCAGGGGCATCTTCTTGATACACTCGACTCGAGTTAAAAACTTTTAAGTGAAAATGGGAATTGAATTTACTTCCACTTTTGCACACATGCGTGCGAATGGCCTTTTTTTCTTTTGCACCTTTTGTGCCGCGGGCTATGCCAAAGTTTTTATGTACGTATGGCCTACCTGCTGTTTGGAGGGGCGGATGGGAGGGACGGGCGAAAGGGCGCTTCGGGTTGGTTGAAGGTTTCAATCAAATTTGTGCCTGGGGTTAGACAAGGTGTTGTTTGTGGGTAGAAAACTTTGCGATGTAAAAGGAAAATACACAAGAAAGTAGAGAATAGAACTTGATATGTTTATAAGAGGGCAGGTTTGTTAGTCAGGGGTCGGCAAAGTGAGCAGTGAAGTTGCCACTGGCAACTGAGAAAATTACAAATGACATATTTTGTAAAAAAATAGCACGAAAATTATAAGAATCAAAGATACTGATAGCTTTAAAGCTTTGCTTTTCTTCGTGCCAGAGTGCTTGAATTTCTGCCAACGTCTCTGCTTATATTGGCATCTTGAATTTGTTAGAAAATGGCAAAAAGTGATTTTCTGGCTTGATAAATACTTTGGCATCATTTTCGAATGTTTTAGCAATAGTTTTCTGCATTCCACAAGTATAAGCGCAGCTTTAGGTAGCCCAAAACTGGTCAAAGCTAACAAATCGTAGATTTATTCCATGGCTTGATATGGGTGGATCGTATACTGAATGTGCGTGACATGGCTGAGGCTCCAGGCCTCGAGTTTGTGTGCCGTTTCGTAACCGTGAACGAAACATGGTTTCAATATGGGCTAGAACTTCTCCATCCAGCATATTTGTCAGAACTAGACGTCTTTCGTCTATAAAGGGCTCTGTAAACCCATTAATCTCTCTTAAAGAGTCGAACGTACAAATTGGTTCAAGTCCGGCTCGAAGGACCAGGCCATATATGCTACTCAACATCCCTTAAATCTCTCTTAAATGGTCAAACGAACTGAATGGTTGAAATCCGGCTCGAAGGACCAAGCTATATAAGCTCTTGTCAGCTCTCTAAGATATTATTATTATTATTATTCATCCCAGTGCTACAAGTTTTATAACTTATCTTACTGCACTAGTCAAACAAATTATTGATCATTATTCTTAACTAAGATTTACAATTAAAAATTTAAATATTAAGTAGTAAACTTTTGAAATATATTTTGGATTGTTATTATGTTTAGTACTAAATTTATCTGTTTTGCCTAATTGTTTATCTATTAGTTTTGTTTTTTAGGGTTTAAGCGGCTCTCTGAAGATGTGTTTTTAGATATTTTCTAAATGTGTGTGCGCTACTGATAGTTTTAAGGCTGTGTGGCAATTGGTTCCAAAGGCGAACAGCGTTTACGAAAAAGTGTTTGTCGGAACAGGCCAGACTGTTTCTCACGCAGATTAGATTGCAGGTTCTTCTGGATGAGGTAAAGCTTATCATGTTAAACAAGTAGTCTGGTTTTGTCTATAGATTATTCTCTGGATGAATAAAAGAATTCTATAACTAATTAAAGCGTCTAGGCTGAGGTCATATATTTTAAGTGCAGTGCTTGTGACGTGATCCCTTCTTTCTAGCCCCTAAATATATCTTGCAATGCTATTATAGGTTACATTTAATTTGCGTTGGCTATCAGCATCACATTTACCAGAACCTATACCGTAAAAAGTACAGGAATCACGAAGGACTTCGCAATCAGGTGTCGTATGCTAATTGGTAAACAATTTTGGGTTAGCGATAGTTGCCTAAGCAGTGCGTAAGTCTTTCCAACTGCTTTGTTAATATGATCCTGCCAGGATAGAGTTTTGTTTAGGGTTATTCCAAGGTTCTCAGCTTTATTAACATATAGTATAGCTGCTCCATCGATTTCTATTTTTGCAAAATTTTCTGTATTTAAGGTCTTTTTTATGTATAACAGGGCACTTTGATTTGATGGGGTTGATGGAAAGTCCGTTTTTCTTCGCCCAATCACTAACATTAAACAGATCATTGTTACACGCATTTATACACTGGTCAATTTGATCAAAGGTGACACCCCGTCAAGAGAGATAACAGAGGGGTACGGCTGGGGCGCCCGGCCGCGGCTGGCTGCGGAAGGTGACCGTATGTGTAAGCGGGGGCCGCGGCCCGGCGGCGGTCGGGCCCCGGGCGAAAACAAACAAAGGGCGGGGGGGTCGGCGGAAGCGGGAGTAAGGGTCGGGAGTCGCGGTGCCGCCCCACCCACAAGGGTAGCCGCCCCCCCCCGGGGGCGTGGAGCCCCCGCCGGCAACAACCCGGTGAGTTAAAGCGAAAAGGAAACAAAAACCAAACCCAAAGAAACAAACAACCCGAGTTGCGTCCAAAAACAGAGAACACAGAGAAAACACAAATAACCAAGTCCAATCTTTTTTCGTGTACTAACGTACATTTGGACATCATCTGCATACATTGAACTTTACACTTTGACAACACACTGGGAAGATCAATTAACATACACTGTAAACAAAGGGGCCCTAAAACTGATCCCTGTGGAACTCCACGTATGATAGGGAGAAACTCGGACATGATTGCGTTCGATACTTTGTGTTATGTTGTTTTCTACTGTAAAGGTATGAACGCTGACTTAGATTTATAGCAGTTTGGGAGAAGTTGTATAGATTTCTTAGCTTAAGGGCGGTATCCACGGCTCGCGAAATGGCCGCGAAATGAAAAACTCCATATAAAAAAACTGCTGCGCAATTTGTTCGTGTGGCCGTTTCATATTCGGTTTCCACTTATCGGGATAAATAGCTTACGTTTGCCACTACGTTATGTTAAACAAAAAACGTAGCTTTAAGTGCTGTTAACGCCTTTTTTTTGTGGCGACGCAACGAAAATAGGTTTCGATTCTAATTTGTGCGGGCAAGACAACCACAAAAACAAATTGAAAATGAGCGCAGCAAAAAAAGACTCTGGCAGAAAACGAACGCGAACAAGAAGCACTCAGACTCCAAAGCAGTCAACGCGACGTGGTTGAGCATTAGTGAAGAGCTTGCAAAAGCGGTAAGTAATGCAGCTACATAATGAAATATTCATTTTAATGAAATATATTTTTAAAAAGTGATGGAATGCAAGGATGCATGGGTAACGCTGAAGGACAGCAACCGGTACCGCACCAAAATGTCGGCTACGAAGCGCTTTTTGCCGAATACATCAGCAATGCGGAAGAAAGTTGATAAAGTGAGCTTAAATAAATTCCTTGCAGAACTCTTTCTTCGGATCACGATATAAGTGAACCAAGCACACCCGTCTCGAAATGTGAGTTATCCCTCCCAGATTCGTTGGTTGACTTTGATGATGATGTGGTAGCTGCGAAGTCTTCGGCTGATTTTGATGTTGAGAGGGAGTCGGTATATCTATATGAAAGTTATGCACAGATAATAGCTATGTATTTTCTGACAAAGTTATATAAATTAAATGTTTACGAACTGTTTTTTTTTTTTGCAGCGCCAAAGCAGCGCAAGGTTACCTTGAATCGTTTATCGATAGAAAAACTGTGTTATCGTGTTAATAGCGATTAAGCAGACTCTGTAAGGAATCTGCGAAATATCAACTTTTTCACGAGAGATTTTTCGCGAGCCGTGGATACCGCCCTTTAGTTAGAAGTATTTCGTGATTTACCGTGTCAAATGCCTTACTATAGTCAAGAAGTGTTAGTAGAGTCACATCGGCGATGTGACATCGCTTTTGTCCAAGTTTCTGCGGATGTCTTCAACTATTTTAGTGATTGCTGTAGTACAGCTCCTATTTTTCCGAAAACCAGACTGGCTGTTGTTGAGGAGTTTATTCAGAGGCTAGGAAGCTGGTTATTTGTGTTGCAAATCAGCTGCTCAAAGACCTTATAGAGGTAAGGGAGTATGGAGATTGGTCTAAATTCATCTTGACCCTTAGGGACTGGTATTATTTTTGCAGTTTTCCATTCGCTTGGGTATGTTGAAGTGGTTATTGCTGTATTTAGAATGTGCGTTAAATGGGGTATGATTTTTGGCAGAAGGATTTTTATAAATTTGGGGTTAAGGCCATCGAGGCCCACAGCATCTGACTTAATTTTACGGATTGAATCTAGAACATCACATGGACTAGCACAAACAAATTCAAAACAGTTTGGACAGTTATTAAACGAAGAAGCAGACATATACGTATTACATGTAATCTCAGGTACGTTTAGTCGAGTGAATTTAAGATTAAGATCATTTACGTCAACGTCATTACTTAGTACGGCCTTTGATTTTCCAATTCCTACATTTTTATATCTTTCCTGAAACGATGGAATAAAAGGACCTTTTCGATTTCATAATCAGGTTATTAACTTTTTTTCGGATGGTTTTAAAAATTAAGTACAGACTGGATGTCTTATATCGTTTCCATTTGACATAGGCTTTATTCCGCTTTTCAATAGCTCTTTTAATTTCGGTGTTAAACCAAGGTTTGTCAGCTATTTTAAGGGTTCTAGATTTGACAGGTACAAAAGTCTCATATAAATAGTCCAGGTACTTACTAAATAAATCTAATTGCGAGTCAACATTCGGAAGCAAATAAATAGCATTATGGGTTAGCTCTCTTTCAACCCGCTTGAATACAAAACAAAAGCCTCTTAGTTATTCCCAAATTCTTGATAAAGTTAGCAACAAGTAAAACTTTCAATACTCTTCCAAGTGTTTGATATTGCCAGCACATTATGTTTGTGTGTGTGTGTGTAAGTGTATGCCTAGCACTGGCAATATCAACTCACTTTTTAACAATAATCCTTTTATTCGAAACTAAAAGTCGAAAAATTCAATCCCCTTTTGGAACGACGACCAGCTGATGACTCCACTTTGCTAACTGTTTCCATGACACTCTCATTTTCCTCTCCGACCGGCATCTGTGCCGATTTGTGCAACTTGAAACCGTAGAGACTAGAAAAATCGTATCATTAATGACAGAAATTAGGTGTAAGGAAACAGTTTAACTCACCGAGCCGTGTACTTCTCCTCTGGTGGCTTCGGGCGATATATGGGCAACTGCATGAAAAACATGTGTGGAAATCCAGTGCCAAACATGGCCCCATCCAGCTGAGCACAACCCGAATACGGCCGATACACATCCAAGCAGCTGGGACAATAGACCTTAACCAGCGACTGGCCCCACTTATCGGTTAGCCCCACGGGCAGCACACTCTGGTTACCGCAGTAGACACGTGGACACACGCCAAAGTCATCCCGTTCATACTTCATGCACATATCGTCAATACCGCGCGCTGTCAGTATATAACGCGCATGGATCAGGCCGTACAACTGCACCGAGTTATCCACCGTTTGACGCCAGCAATCCATATCAAATTCCGGATCCAAAACAGTTTCCAACGCCTGTTGGTATTTGGGCACGGAGGCCTCCAGTCCCGTCATATTGAATTTATCCTCAATATATTCGGTGGGCACACGGCAAAGAAACTCATTTCCCTGCAGGCCCACAAACCATTCGATCCAGCTGCCATCGCCCATCGTGGACATGGAGGAGCTGTTGCTGCTTAAACTGAAAGATAAAGAATTGGTTAAATTGTTTTATTTTTTTTTTGTACGGAGTGGAAAAAACACTTACTGCTTGCACGACATCCTGGAGAATTATGAACAATTGTGAGAAGTTGTAATTTGAAGTAAAAATTCCAGGCAAGAGTTGTTAAAAATATTTGACTGGCCAAAGATTAAGCATTACATAGATGTGACATTTGTTTATGATGCCTATAGTTGATGAAACTGGTATGGGTAACTGTCCTAGTATCACAGTCTCTCGTGTAGCCAACCATAAAAGGCTGCCAAATATTAAGCCTGCGGCCTTTACCAATTTCACCAATTTCACTAATTAGGCGCACTCTGGCAGCTCGTGCTCCACGGAAAACTTGTTGGTGTCCAGGCTTACTTCATCAGCAACAGTGTATGACGTCAAATACCACATTCTATCTTAAAGTTTCATCCACTATGGGGGAAAAAAGTCGAAAATTTTCGCATTAATTGTAAATGTAGTTAGAGTCTTGAAACTTTGCACGTAATTAATAATTATCTAAATTTACGGATTTTTTTATACATACAGATAACTAATTATACACCTAGTTCTTAAAGTTGATGTACAGCTCATATTAATTAAATTTAATAATTTCTTAATGTAAATAATTAGCAATTAAATGTAATATATGGTATAATAAGTCTCAAATTATGTGGTATCATCTGGATTTCTGTAAATATACGAGAATATTTTTCGTAATAATAGACGTTTTATGTTAATATTTATTTTTTTATATGCAATACTTCATATTTTAGTCATCAATTGCAATCTTCTTCGGGTAGCTCAATGGTATCCAGACCATAAATGTCGATTACTTATCAGACTCGTCATTATTGCTACAACTCGTATCTAATCGTCCAAAAGGGGGGGGGGGGGGGGGGGTTTAAATTTACGCAATGGACCGGAAGAATCCATTGCTATGTTAAATCATGTCTGTCATATTAAGTAGCCGACTACATTTTCTCGCATGGAGAAAGTCTGTCGTATTTATAATATTTATTCCTCGCTTCCGGTGGCATTTTCTCCAAGAACTTCTAATGGAAGTACGCAACTATCCATAATTTGGTGGCCATGCACCAACACTTTATGACAGTTGGAGACATTGGATACCACGAATAAGTCTTTACATATAATTTAAATGTCTCTGCGCACAGGATTTTGAATTTTTCTTTGTTTATATTATATTCGCAAGATATTGCGATTAATATAATATAAAAGTTTTTCAAAATTACTGAGTCAAAGTTTAAAATTGAGGAGAATAAATCAGTATTTTCGAAAGCTCTTCTCGCGGTATTGCCCTCGTTGCTGTTCCCACTTCCATTTTGTTTAGGATTGCCCACATTCTCTGTGAACGTTCTACTTCTATCAGTTCCTTGACTCGATGCTTTTTAAATGAATTCTGTATGTTACTTCCAGAAATCTTATCCAAGCGATGAGAGGGCTACTTCCAAATTTGTTCTCTTTATTAGATGCATAAATTTTTGAGTCAAAGGAGTTTTTCAAGAGCTGACTTGGCTTTGCACCACATAGTGGACAGGATTGGCATAGTTCGTGCCAGTTTAAATATTTAATACTTTGCCATCAATTAATGTCATGTATGCTTTATACTTTATAACAATCTTCCATTTTTGTAAATATAAGTATGTTCTCTGAGATTTTTGTAATTGAACATCCAAATTACTTTTTCAATTAATATATGTTAGTTACTTTTGACAAATTCCACTTTATGCGGCAGAACTAATTGATTGCGGAGCACTGTTTAACCAAATAACTCGATTATTGCTGTCTATTAATTTTAACGGAATAATTGCAGTTGTGAAAAGCGAGTGATCAAAGACAATTGTTCGTCCAATTGACATTGATGTTTATATAAACTTTGCCCTGTGGAACTGCCAAAAACTTCTGAACTTTTTCATTAATTATAAGAAGCGGATCTTCTGTTATCTTCGATCTGTCTATTTTTTTGCAAAATAAATTCGATTAACGGTGAATCTTGGCGATTGTTGTCGCACCAAGTTGTAAGCAACGTCGAATGGCAAAACTCATACACAACTGCAATGTGTGTGTATTTTACGCATAGTTGTAGCCATTAGTAGCAAATGAAAATATTAATATTTGGTTCACAATAGTTTTATTAGTAATGTACAACCTTTACTTTGCGATGCCTTTCGATGCCTTGAAAGTTACATTCCACAGAAACACAAAACAAATTTATTAGTTGGGGCCTACAAAACTATAAACAACACATTGGACAATTGGACAATAAAGCACATTTACTACAAAATCACTAATAACAGTTTATTCACATACCTTCACTCATTGTTTCCATATCACAAAATTTCAAGCTTTGTTTACACAGTCAAGTTTATGCCAATGTGAAATGAAGAGAATTTCACATGTGCATTTACGACAAATGATGACGCCAAACATATCGATACTTTTCGATACTCTAAATCACTTACCACTGCCCGCAAAAATTTAAAAAAAAAACTGTTTACGCCTTTTGGAGTATTGTAAATAATAAAATGAAGTCAATTTTATAATATCGAACACAAAAACAATTGCATTTATGCGAAAATTTTAATTTTTCCCATAGTTATCCCAATCTAATAATTAAATAAGTAATTTAACAAATATATTTAAAATTTTTACTTAAAAAATTTTTATGGTTAAAAATATTTACTAATACCGTATGTTTTAACAAAGAAAATAATTTACAGGTAACAGAAAGTTAAGTAACTTCTTTTACAAATTTACAGATACCCTCAAATTTTTAATAATCAGAGTTTAAAACCAGATTAAAAAAATTTTTATAATAAAAGTTATTATATTTTCCAAAGTTTTAACCAGTAAATAAATATTCCATAATAAAGTATATATGGTAATACATGGGATTTTGAATGAATCAATTAATTTTTTCGTATTCCTTGTTGTAAAATAATATGTATATATGCATCATCAGCTTTTGGCCTAAACTTGCTTAATGGGCGGAACACTTTGAGAAATTTCATATTTAAAAAATTTATAAAATTCCATTGCTTGCTATCCAAAGCCCATCACCAATATTTTAAAAATCTGTAAATTAACATATGAACCCAAACTTTCAAATTATTTACGCTTAAAAATTTGAACAATTTTTTGGTTTTTTCCAAATCAGAAAATAAGTAAACAAAATAATTACCGCGAAAGGGACGTTTTTTTTTCTTCATTTTCTCAAAATTTGGTCTTGCATCCAGGAACTTATTGTACACAAAAACAGAAGTGGTATTCGCGAGCAGCTATGTAAAGACAAAGTTTAGCGAAACCCTAACACAATAACTAAACCAAAATAGTTTTAATATCTTATGAATGAATAGTTCTTTGAAATGTATATTATTTAATTAAAAAATCTTGAGTACATTCTTTGTAAAAAATATTTACCTCTGTCGATACGTGACATGTCGAACGCGACATTTTTTCCATCATCATATTTATGTGGTTTCTGCTATAATGCGAAGCAAAATCTTACAGTTAATTGCATTGGCATAGTTTCTCATGGTTTTTTATGCATTCTTGTATAGCCCTTTGTACTATCAGAAAGATTTTAGATAGCGAAAGTACATTAAATCTATAGTCACTTTTTCCAAAAATAAGCAAATTTAATGTAAAATGAGTAAAATCCCACTAGCAAGGCCCTGAAACCGAATATATCCAATTAGGTTACGTAAATGTAAGATCAGCCCACATTAGTCTAATTTGATTGTTTCCCTATGAGAATCGATCAAATATTGTGTTTTTAAACACTTTAATTTTTTTGGCCCTTGTGGACCTTTTTTGGAAATGCCCATATCTCAACTTTTGTTTATGTCATGTGTCTCCCTTCTTATTACCTAACTTTTGGCAAGCAACTATCAGTCTACACCTTCTTTAAGTTCGTGAACCAACTCGACTTTTTTTTTCAAAAGAAGTTTTTTTTTTTTTTTTGACTTGTGGATATTATACACCATTTTTTTCGTAATGACAAAAGTAAGTATGAGGAAATATCTTGGTCAATTGCCTTTTTGATAGAAATATGATTTTTTTGTAAAAATTTTTTTGTTATGTGACGGGGTGGCTCACAAGCCCCCACAAATTTGAAATGTAAATGAAAAAAATCCAAAATTTTATTTTTTTAAACTAGTAATAGGAAAGTGTTGTGCTTCCTTTACCTAAAATACGAAATTTGCAGAACGAAAAAATATTGATTTTTGGCGAAGTTATGTTCGAAAAACAAAACTATGATCACAACCCCCCACTCTCCCCTACATTATTGATTCGCCAAATACTCTTGTTATAGAATTTACCTCATACGCTGTAAAGATAACTTTCGACGCAACCCAAAGCTATTTTTTTCTTTTTTTAACTCTAAACTTAAATCCAAATTATTTCCCCCATCCCTTTTTTTTTAAATAATAGTAGTGCATCTGATAACTTTGGGCATAGCCAACTTATTTGCCGAGTTCTTTCAGTCTACCTATTTATAGTTGTACATACAACCTCATACAGATTCCATAAATAAACCCATAATTCATGAGTCGGACGTTATAAGGTGTCTTACATCGATAAATTATTCGTTTGCTCCTGGCCCTGACATGATTCCAGTTGTGTCATTAAGAACTGTACTAGCTCCCTTTCCCAGCCCTTAACTAAACTTTTTCGAATGTCTATTGACCACCCATTTGGAAGGAATCTTTTATCATCCCGCTGCACAAAAAGGGCAACAAGTCGAACATCGAGAACTATCGTGGCATTGGCTACAACTATCGTGGCGTGCTATCCCAAAACTTTTTGAAAAACTGATCACTGAACAAATGCAGCATCAATGCCGTTCACTCATCTCGCCTTGTCAACATGGATTCATTAAAAAGCCGATCTACTACGACAAATCTTCTGGAGTTCACTCAATGCAATTAGACGCGGCTTTCTTTAATCAATTACAGACCGATGTCATCTCCACCGATTTTAGTAAAGCTTTTTGATTCGGTCAATCATTAGACTTCTTATTCATAAGTTATCTAGCCTGGGTTTCCCTGAATTTATTGATGTGGTTATACTTCCTATCTTTCAAAACAGAAAAACAACGAGTCATTTTTTAATGATTTAACTTCTGAGATAGTAAGTGTTACTTCTGGTGTACCTGCAAGGTAGTCACTTAGGACCATTACTTTTTGGTTTGTTTATTAATGATCTTCCTCAGGTTGTTAAGTCATCTCAAGTCTTAATGTTTGCGGATGATTGTGAGGCTGTTTTGCCGCCAATTACACAACCTGAATTGACGGTGTTAAATTATCTTCAATCTTGGTGTCAATGTACTAATTACAAGATAATGCAAGGTTCAGTTGTTTTACCGCACTAAACCTACTTTTTGAATACATACGCTATTGATCAAAGAGCTCTGGACCGTATAACTTCAGTTCAGGAGGGGGTATTATTTGATCAGAAGCTTTGCTACATCTGTGTGATATCCAACAAAGGTAAGAGTATGCTGGGTTTCATTAAGCTTTGGTCTAAGGAGTTTAAAGATCCATATATAACAGGCTTCTCTACGTGTTCTTCGTTCGACCATCGCAAAGCAAGGTAATCTAAACAAGGTAGTCTCAGTCATTAGCTCCTGGTAATATTTGTGTCAAAAAAAGAGCGAGAGAAAAACCAAAAGATAATATATTTCAATACAAAGCCTACTAAGCTACTAAGTAAAAAACAAAAAAATCTTCCAAGCGGAGATGCTTCGCCATATACATGACTGAAATTTAACAAGTTTCCAAGAGAGAATTAATAATATTTAATTTATCAAATAAAACATCTGGTCCCCCATATGTAGCTTCTATCAAGATATACAGGGTTGCCCATATTCGACGGACCTATGTTTTTTTTTTTTAAATCAAAGAAAAAAATAAAAATTTGGCGGTTGGCAATCTTAATCATTTAATTTGTTCCAAGTAGATTTGTTTACATCAATTTTTGAATATGATATCTCTCAAATGGCTGCCTCTGACGTTGATGGCGTATTGTGCCCTTTTTGCAGCATTTTCCATCGATTTCGCCAACATTTCCCGGCGGGAATAGCGGCTATTTCTTCACGAATGTTGTCCTTGAGCTCTTCTACGGTCCCCGGGTTGTTAACGTAAACCTTTGGCTTCCAAATATCCCCAGAGAAAGAAGTCAGGCTTTGGGCGTCAAATCGGGCGAAGCGGTGGCCAGTCCAAATCACCACTTTTCGACATCAAACGGCCCGGAAACAATTTCTTCAGAAAATCTCCATTGTTATGCGACTTGGGAGCGCCGTCTTGTTGAAACCAGAACTGCCTCATACGCTTTCGACGGAATAATTCGGCATCACAAAATTAGTCATCATGTCGCGATAACGACACCAATGGTTGATGGTAACAGCATGGCCATTTTCATTTTGGAAGAAAAACGGCCCAATGACCGTTTTCTTATAACGCCGCACCAAACTGTGACTTTTTTCGTGAAGAGGCACTTCTTGAATCTCCTGAGGATTTTCAGTGGCGTAAATACGGCAATTTTGCATTTACGGTCCATTTTTATTTACACTTCACATTTTTTATTATACACTTGAAAAGTGCATTATAATTTTCTAGAAGTGTGCAACGCATAAAAAAAGAAAAAAAATAAAAAATATTCTTGATCAGCATGACGTGGTTGAGATTAATTTCCGTCCGTCCCTTCCGTCCTGTCTTGTTTCTACGCGAACTAGTCCCTCAGTTTTGGAGCTATCGAGCTGAAACTTTGCTAAGTCTTCTTTTTTACTGCACGCAGCTAATATGTCGGAACCGATCGGATCGGATGACTACTTCTTGTAGCTGCCATACAAATGTTCGTCGGAAAATATATTTTGTAAGAAAAACTGGGTTGTTCTCAATTACTGCTCCTCAAACACTGTCATGGGTAATATGGAATGTTTTTAAGCTGATCTGCGAAGTTTGGTCGAAGTCGCAACCTTGAGACAAGCTTTTATTTAAGGTAAACTTCGGATGAGCGAAGTTAGACGGTTTGCCTTTCTCGTTAATTTTTTAAAACACGTTTGTTTCAAACTTGTTCTGTTGAATGTAAATTTCAACTATTTCAGAGCGCTCGCTGGCGTAGTATTGTTCCATGGTAAAAATCTGCTTGGACTGACGCTTCAAACGCGGTATGTCATTAAGCGATCTGACATCTCTGTAAGAGTTATGGGGTTGCCAGATGGGTCAGTCGAATATGGGCAGCCCTGTACTAGAATCGGTTCAAAAACACTTTCTTCTCTTTGCACTCGAGGGTTAAACTGGGATGCTGGTCGCCGTTTGCCTCCCTATATAGATAGGTTACGACTTCTAAACTTGCCCCTGCATAAGCTAATTGTTGTTGATGTAGATTCGTCTCTCCTCCTAAATCTTATGAAGTGAAACGTACATTGCAGAGCAACTCGTACCGTTTTCGTCCGTTGTCTTCAAAAGTGTGCAGAACAAATTACGCTCGTCTTGATCCTCTCCCAGTTCTGTGCGATAACTATAACGACCTTTACCACATATTGTCGTTTCAATGCTCCCAAAAACTTTATGTCAAAATTAAATTATGGGCAAATGGGGGGGATATAAAATATTCTCCTTATTTGGTATAATAATTACCTTATTTACTTTTCATACACATTTATAACTATTACAAACAAGCAGTAATTGCTTACTTTCAAATAAACAAATAAAGCATATAATGGTAAAAATATTTCCGACCCTATAAAGTATATTATTCAAACAGCAGAGAGATATAACCATGTATTTTGTCTGTCCGTCCTTAGAGATGTAAGAGATTGGAGTTGCAGCAGATAGGCTTATTTGAATTTTAGCCAAATATGTGAATACACCTTAATCATTGATTTTTTTTTTTTGAATTTGATTAAACGTTAATTGTTGATAAAAGCATAAAAACCATATTAATTTGCTTTGTCTTGGCCCCGCGGGAATTGAAATCAAATTTACCGTTAAACCGCAAAAAAATCATTTCAAAATTGGCATCAGTTTTAAATAATTGCATTTCGTGTGATGCATGAACTATTTATGGCACGTTATTGTTTGTATTCGCAATTTGGAAACATGTTTGTGGGAATTGAGGGGCCCAAGCCACGTCCGCACGCGCTTAATCCTGCTAAGTATGCCGCCAAAACTGTTGCGGCGTCAGCACACGGTTGTCATAAAATGCTAAATATAAATTTATGTGCGAACTGTGCGCTTGCTGGAATACTAAGCAAGTAAACACGAAGCAGAAGGCAGTCGGATCAGGGTCACAAGGTGGAGGGGAAGGGAGAGGCGGGGCTACTTAAGCGCATTAGCTAAATGGAGCTGTTGCCAGAGATTTCCAATACAGCTGGAAATGGAGATCCTGTTGGATCTTAAACTTTAACTTAACCTGCTTGTCTCTTTAAGGATATGCTTTTAGTCTTCGTCAAAAGGAACTTTGAACTGCAATTTGCACTAAGTCAGTTTGAGAAAGTGCTTTCAGCTGCACTCACAATTTGCTCCAACTGCTTCTGCGACATCTGCATCTCTATCTCTATTGTTGACCATTAGTGCCAGGCTCCTTCCTTCTTTGACTCCATTCCCACTTCCACTTCCATTTCTATCAATACTTACCAAAGCTACCAAAGCGTTTCGCGTGCGCGTTTCCCTTTTTGCCATTAATTCGCACAGCATTTGTCGCCACTTGGCTTTTAGTTCAGCCGGAAGCAGCAAGTCTGAGTCTGATGGGAGTTGCAGTTGCGGGCACTTTACAAAAGTTGCCAGCAATTCAATCAATCGACGGGACCACCGCAATTTGTGGCCCCTAATTATATCGAGCATATTAGTCAAAACCAATTTGAGCTCACGTAATAATTAAAAGGCATATCAGGCCGGAACGCTCAAACTTAGTTCCTTATGTGCTTGGAAACTTTGTTGATGCGTTGCCCGGCAGCTGCAGCACGTCCTTCAAGTTTAACAGCGGCTCTTCCATAAACACAAACGACTTAATAACTGCTGTGGCTCGGGGTCGGGGAGCCGGAGCGGAGTTCAGTTCGTTGACACTAAATGGCACTTGCGAGCTCGCCCGTTACGTGGACGGTGGGTGGACTAAGTCAACAATGGGGTGGGTGTGCGTTGCTCTGTTTATTAACTACGCTCAGGTGAATGTCTGGGCGCCATTCCGAGGCATTTGTCCAGTGTTTACTTAGACGAGACTCACGTATGTAGGCGGCTGCACAGCCAGGATGAGGCTATGGTCAAAGGTCATTTGCATTTTGCAATCGTCAGCAGCACAAAAAAGGTGGGCAAAGCAAACATAAACATATCCAGTTGATTGAAAAGCTGAGATTGAAGATTGGAGGTTGAGGGTTTTAGGAAAAAGTTAATTGTAATTAAATGCATTATCATGGCAAGCTCTGACAGTCAGGACACGTACAATTCCAGGTGAATAAACTATTTATAAAGAGTGATTCATTAAGAGGTTTTTTATACACTTGAAAAGTGTATTATAATGGGGAACTCTTTATTATGGGCTGAAGGAACTATCTTTGACCGTTGGCCGCAACTGCGCCGTAAATTGGTCCATTTGGATTTGAATGGTCCAATTTTGGATCACTCTTTCCAGCATTGCCACGGGTATCTTGCTGCAGTTCAAGTAACCCCACAGGAAAAGTCCAAACAGTGCATTTTTGTGGATGTAATTGTAAGCTCAGAGTCTCTTATGCGACAATTTGTGTGTCTTACGTATCCATTTTCCAGAATTGTGCCTCGTCACTGATGAACATTTTGCGCATAAACAGCTGATCTTCATTGAGCTGTTGCAGTTACGTTTGGTGACGTTGTTGAAGTGTGAGTCTTTCCATAATGATTAGTCAAATAATTAAGATGAGCAACAATACTGATCCTCAAGGAGCATGCGTCATCGACGAAAACAAATAGTAATCGGAAGGGGCAATGTTTAGGCTATACGGCTTCGCATTTCAGCGTTTCAAGGTATGATTTGACAGGCTGCGCAGCATATGGCCGAGCGTTGTTATGTTGCAAAATTAGTATTCTGGCCGTTTTTGCTTCAATGTTTGGCTCAAACTTATCATTTGAGTTTGGTAGAGACCCACTTGTAAAATGTTTCACCCGATTGTAGCAGCCCATAGTACACCATGCCCAATTGTAATGTAAAATTGGTTATTGGGCCAAGCCAAGCTTCTCTCAATCTCTTGGCATGTGTGCTTATAATTTTTCGCCCAAGAGAAAGGGACCTACAGTTTAACGCCGAATCCGAACGGCAAAGTTTTGTGAAGCTTTTTCATGGCTAGTTACTTCACAGCTGGCGCTAATAGCTGGTGAAGGTGACCGGATGTGTAAAAGCTATTTTCTAAAGAAAGAAAAAACTTTTTGATGTGAAAAATCTTGATACGGAAGATTTTAGTAGAAGTCAAATTTGATTTCAGCGTCACGTGACGATGATGTCATGCATATTTTGTGTTGTTGTTTTAGTGGAGTGTCCCAGGGGGAGAGAAGTGATAGTGAGGGGAAAGAGAAGGGAAACTGGGGGAAAGGGCAGGTGACTTAACAGTGACTTGATAGTGACTAAACTGTTACTAAACAGTGAATCGTCAGAGACTTTACAGTGACTTGAAAGTGTCAAAACAGTGACTAAACAGTGACTTCACATAACTAAACAGTGACTTGACAGTGACTTAACAGTGACTTGATAGTGATTGATAGTGAATACAGTGCCTTAACAAAGTAACTAAATATTAGTGACTTAACTGTGACTTGACAGTACTTGACTAAACAGTGACTTGAAATGTATAAAAAGAAATGAAGTAACTTGCAGTGACTTGATAGTGTCGAAACTGAAAAAGACGAAGTGTGCTAAACAGTGACTTGACTGTGACTTAACAGTGACTTGACAGTAACTAACTTGACAGTGACTTGACAGTGACTTGATAGTGTCGAAACAGTGACTTAACAGTGACTTGACAGTGTCTAAACTGTGACTTGACAGTGACTTGACAGTGACTAAACTGTTACTAAACAGTGAATCGACAGTGACTTGCCAGTGACATGGAAGTGTGTAAACTGTGATTTGACATGACTAAAAAGTGACTTGACAGTAACTAAACAGTGACTTGACAGTGTCTGAACAGTCCATAAATAGCTCTTAAATTTATTATCATTTTTTACATCAAAGCCTCTCCGTAACGACACTCGCATCTTTTTTTCATTAGATGTTCCGCCTACCACACAGCAGGGCACACTAGCTCGGCTACACTTGAGAAAAATCGATGGTAACACATCGATGTTATTATCTAAGCTGCAAACATCGATGATTTATTTTTCCGTGATTTGAACACCCACTCTTTTTAGTTCAAGAAATCTTTCTACTTCTCCGCCTTAACGACGTGATTTCCAAATGTTAAAGAATTGTGAAGCCACCATATAGAAACTTTTCAAGAAATGTCAAAAATCCTTAGAAAATATGCCACTATTTCACTAATTATCCCACTAATATGCGAGATGCAGCGAAACACACAAAAAATTGGAAGTGAACTTAAGTCTGTACGTGAAATCGATGTTTCTCCAGCTCTAGGCTACACCCATGCCCAATTGGTCCCACCAAATATAGAGAATACCTTTCCACTGTGAATACTCGGCTTTGGCGTATGATCGGGTGGCCTGTATGAGCTTTTTGAGTTTAAAGCATGTGTCCGGTAAGCTCCTTACAGCATTCTTCAAATGAAAGCAGAAAAGTAAACTTTCCCGCAAATTGTGTTTTGTTGACACCAAAGTTGGCATGTTCGGAGCACTGATAAACTATGTTGTTTACACTTTAGCGAAACATCTTATAATGAAAAACACAGCAGAATGATTGGTAAACGAACACTTAGAAAAAAAACGAACGGTGTCAATAGTACGGAAAGTACGAAAATACTTGATTTAAGCACAACCATATTACAAGTACGATTTTTTTCAATCCCAAAATACTTGTTATAAGACTGTTTCGGGTATTTTTAAAAGTAATTAGCGAACTATTATAATTAGGCATGTTCCTCAATTCCACTTCCAGGGTAGTCTGCGCAGAATTGACTCATGCCCTGGCAATACCAAACGAACAAGTAAGCATCAGAAATGAGTAGCCCGACTTCAATATACCCTGTACACTGAAAACGAGAGCGTAAGTTAAACCGTTACTAATGAAAAGTATGCAACATTTTAGGTTGGAGAGGAAGGGGAGGGGATGGTTCGTCTTTTTTGCTCATAACTTGTAAACCGTTTATCCGATCTTTATCATTTCTTCGGCAAGTCGAATCATTTTGCTAATTACTAACTATCTCTACAAGTCTGAACCGAACCGGTTTTGAACCGAACCGAACCGCTTTTTGCCCTCATGAACCGAACCGTAAACCGAACCGGTGTGTTTATAAAAATGCTGAACCGAACCAAAAACCGAAAAATAAAATGGTTCGGTTCGGTTCGGTTCATTTCAGTTAGACATTGAGTTACCAATTGATTAACCATACTGAGCCAAATCGCAGCGTATTATTTGGTATCACGAAAAATATGGTAAAGATATATTTCGGACCAATTAAACTCTGTAAAATCAAACTATACATACTAAAGTTTATTTATATCATATCATAATTGTTTGTTTTCTTTATAACTCGTCCGATCGATCCGTATCAACCAATCTTAACCACTTCTTTGTCAAATGGATAAATAATCTTAATTACTAAATATCTTTAGAAGGTACGAACCATCTATCTACAAAACTGTGGGAGATATGACGTTTTTTCTAAAAAGGGTAGAGAGGGGGCGTGGCAAACTCTATATATCTCCTGTTGTTTTGAAATGCAATCAATCGAATGGAAATATCTTCATTAAATAACACAGTCTTAAAGATATCGTATCGTAAAAATGAAATGTTTATTATATAATAACTAATAACCTGACTAAACAACCTAAACCTAACGTAAATAATCTGACTAAATGTATCAAAAATACACTTCTTTAGTTTGTTAATGAACACAGCTCAAACCGAACCGAACCGAACCGAAACCGCGGTTCAGTAAGCCCCGAAAACCATGTAATGAACCGAACCGGGGGTCCAAAAACTGTGTGAACCACTGAACCGAACCAGTCTTTATTTCGAGCGTGCCCCACTTTAAGTTTTGTTAGTATTTTTCTTGTTATTTATTTTTTTTTTTTCTTCTTTTTTTTATAAAGATTTTTTTTGGACGTGTCCAGAATTTCTCCCAGCCAAAACCAAAATTTTCGAGCGTTTTTGCATTCTGGTTTCTCTTTAGTGTATCTAGTGCCATTCTGGCCTGGTCTAGTGGATTTCGAAAAGTAAAAAGAGAGCAATTTCGTTCGAAATTGAGAACACCAAAACAAAACCGAAGCGGAATTGCGTTCGATTTACTTTTCAAAAAATAGTGGAATTGAGAACATGCCTGTATATCCCTTTGGCCATACTCTAAATTTGTTAAGGTCGTAAGTTCAGCCCGATTTACTCTCATCGAAAGTCCCCAAACCATTTTGAAGCAAAATAATACTTCAAAAAATAAGTAGGGGAGAGTGGGGGTTCTGTGCCGCGGAACTCGAATATTGGCCACAAAAAAATAAATTTAAACTTTTTTTTTATGTCATGTGTCTCCCTTTGTTACCTAACTTTTGGCAAGCAACCTATCAGTCTACACCTTCTTTAAGTTCGTGAACCAGAACTCGACTTATCAATAAAAAACAAAGTTTTTTTTATTTTTGACTTGTGAATTATTATAAAAAATGTTTTTTCCAATGTATTAGTGACCACAAAAAAGTATGCAACATTTCTTGGGTGGTGCGGAGGGCTTGGTTCACTTTTTTGCTTTTTACTTGAGAACCACTCATCCGATCTTTATCATTTCCATCGGTAAATCGATTTATTTTGGTAATTACTAATATCTGTGAAGGTACGAATCCAAACTTTAAAAATGTAGGAGATATAATTTTTCCAAATTGCGGGGTTGGGAGGGGGCGTGGCCACAATTTGAAAAAACTTGATCTGCGTGCAGATAAAAGAAGCATTTGTCCCATACATGCGTCCTATCTCTTTACCATCTCTGGATCTAGGTGTTCCATACAGACGGACGGACGAAATCGACCCGGTTGACGCAATATTATCTTTATATGGTCGGAAAACGTGTTACTACATTTGAACTAAAAGAGTTGTAAAAGGCGAACAAGAAAAGAACAGCCACAAGCAAAAAGGTGGTCGCATATAATAGAAAACAAGCCTGATGCCGTCAATCAATTTTCACTCTTCATTGATATTTCTTAATTCAGAATATGAGAAAAATTGTTCATTTTTTTCACTTTTTTTCAAAGAATTTTGAACTTTAGACGGGCGGCTCACAACCCCCCACAAATTTTCGAAATGTCAAAAAATCACTTTTTTCAATATGAAATAAAAAAAACCCAAAATTTTATTTTTTAAAACTAGTGATGAGGAAAGTTTTGTGCATCTTTTACCTAAAATACAAAATTTACAGAACGAAAAATATTGATTTTTGGCGGTTATGTTCGAAAAACAAAACTATGATCACAACCCCCCACTCTCCCCTACAAAATGTTCTTGGTTTAAGCCTATAAAATTCTAAGCTTTCCCAATTTGTCTTTGCACCTAGGTCTTTGTGTAATATCAAAATCCAAAGGAAATAAATTAACCAAAGACCAAGATGTTTATACTGTAGGTCAGAAATCTACCCTCACTCCATAACCAAAGTGTTAGAACCAGGAGGGAATTTCTAGAAAAGATTCAACTTAAAATAATTCGCATTATTCGTAGCACACTTTTTGGAGCTTGCATTGTAAGTCTATTCTGTACTTAATCCAAGAAATTTTGTACTTGAACTAAGTACGATCTTTTCTCTTTTTGATTCAAGAACGTTTGTTCTCATTTAAATAATTACAACAGTCGATTTTCTATTCTAAAATGTTTCGTGCTTAATTTAAGTACATCCAAGAACAAAACATACTTAAAATTTCAAGTACAATACGGTATAAATTCAATACCGATCGATCTAGAACTCTGCCGGACGTTTTTTTCTGAGTGAAGTTGTTATCCTATTGTCCCATAAGATTTAATACTAGCGACGCCATATCTTTCAAAAATCCTTTAAAACTTTCTTGTTTAGTTAATATACAAACTAAGAACCATATTATATTCCATATATATTGTATCCCCACTCTGAAAAAAAAACAACAAACAATTGATTCATCGTAAATGAAAAACTTCGAAGTCCGTTCCTGCATTGCTATTTTCTTACATTCCATTAAAATATCACCATAAACGATTGGCAAATATTTTAATTGCTTTCACATCAGGTTTATGTTTTTTTTCCCCCCCCCTGAGTCGCCTTTGATTTGCATTGAATCGTAATCCTTGTGGGATTTCAGTCAATTTATGTTTGTTTTCAATTTCAGTTTGGTTAGTGTGAAAATATAAAGTGGATTATACAGAGATAAGAGCGGGGCACAGATACATTTCGTTGGCACCTTTTTTTTTTGTCCCCTGTGTGGTCCGAGAGTTCAGAGAGGAAACAACAGCCAAGCGAGCGCGCACACGGGCCATAAAAATATCGCAGATATGTCGCCAAGCGTGAAATGTTTATATGCAGGTGGGTCGCGAGTCGCGCACTGCACAAAAGTGTATAAATCGTGTGTGTTATATCGACAGACACCTTTAAGAGTTCGAGGCACTTAATCCTTTGGTTTTTTTGTTTACTCTGCACTCTCATCATGAACAGAATCTATTATCTAATTTGGTTCGGTTTTTGTTTCTTTATTCACCAGTTCGCACCTGTTTATACCTAGAGGCAGCTGCATAAATTAGGCAAGGGAATGTTTGCTCTGTCTTTGCCAATTGGTGTTCAAATTGTTCATCATTAATTTCCACACACAACTCGTAAATTGAAGGTTGTTCAATGGCTGGTGAAAGCACTTGAAACCGTACTCCAAAAACCTTCTCAACTTTTATTGGTCTTTAGCTGCCACGAAGACAACAACAACAACAACATCAACAACAGGGGATTTACAGGGAAAGGGAGTGAGAGTGGGAGTGGGACTAGGAGTGGGAGTAGGGCCTTAAGGACCTAAGCCAAAAAACAACAATCAACACCATTTGCCGCTACAAATTAAGCTCGAAGCAAACAAATCGTGGCAAGTTCACCCAGTTATACTCCATGCCGCCGTCTGCCTCCAGGCAATTTCGTGTTTAGAGAATGGAAAACAACGTTTTCGCAACAGCAGCAACAGCAGCAGCAGCCTTCGATATTTTTCGATGATGATTACTAAATATTTAGGCGAGAGGAGCAAAGCTGAAGAGCTTAATCAAAATGCCTTTGGGTTGCGGGGGCAGCTGGAGCTAACTCTGTTTTAGTTCTTTAGCTAATGAACCGTTAGATGGCTTCATGTCGAAAAATGTTTATTTAATTTACTTCGCTGGTAGTTGAGCTCTTTTTAAGAAGCTTTTCCTCAAGCATAACGAAGGCATTCCATTATGAGTTGAAGTTTATTTAGCCCTTTTCAGAAAATAAAGTGGAATATTGAAATAGCAATTAAAATGGAAAACCTCCTTGCAGCACTTGGATGTAGGAATAATATGTAATAAATTGAAATTGAAACTTGATATTTCTTAAATATTATATGCAGCCACATAATTTTGCTAAGTTTGATGTAAAACGGATGACTAGATAGATAGATAGATAGATGTTTATTTTCAATTTGATAATTTTCAGAGCTTACAGCTTTACATTGATTAACTAACAAAAAGATAAAATCAACTTCGTTAATTTTTTTATACTACCTTTGCAAAAATAAAATGTTTTAATATATCAGAGTTTTAGAACGCCAGCATTAAAACAAACAATTTCTCTAAATAAAACGCATTTTCCGACCTAAACTAAAAGATATAGTCATCCGAATTTGACCAAAAGAAATTTCAATGCAACCACCTCACACTTAATTGACTATGGTCTGTATTTCTACGGTAGAGCACCTAAATCAAACACAAATAAAGTCAGATCCACCTAACACTCAGCCATTCGCCTCGCTCTCGGAGCATTTAGAGCCATCCCAATTAATAACCTTCTATTCGAATCAAAAATAATACCGATAGAAACCAAATATAACTTATCTATAGCCAATCTGAACAGATCTATCTTAAACTGCCAAGATTCCCCACTAAAAAGAAAGAAACAGCCCAAATACCCTTCATGCCTCCATCAGGCCATTGCCTTATCCCATAGCTTGAAGCTACCCGTTACATCCCCAAAGATCCTGGAAGATTCCCACCCTCCTGGGCCCTCAAAAGTCCCTCACCAAACTCACAAAGCAAAAAACACACGCCTCAATTAAAAAATCTCACAGAAAAAAAGATCACTTGGTTATCTAGTTATTTGTTTAAAAATTAAATTTAATCTTCAACTGTAGTGAACACACTTTTGTGTGATTACTTAGTTAATTTCATCCAATCAGCTGAGCAAGTTGTTAACTGTCAAATTTACTAAATATTATTCACAATGCCGAATAAAAGCATTCAAGAGAAAATAATGGATTTTAAAATTGATTCCGCCCTGCAGCAAATTGAATATTTTGAAGGTATGAATGCTATAAATTAATGGTGAAATTGTTTGTAAGGCTTAAAAAATTGCAGGTACGGAATTTGATGAAAAAATTGACATCGTTATGGATGAGCTTTTGGAGGATGCAATAGCTATAGCTTCTTGTCGCCGAGGCGACCAGCTGTATATACCGAAATCAATTGAATGGAGAATTAATGTGCTTGCTCATTTTGACGACGGGCGGTTCCAATCAATGCTGCGTGTTAGCAAAATTCAGTTTTTGCGCATCTTGAAGTTGATTGAAAAAGACGCCGTATTTCACTGCAGGAATTCCTGGTTGCAATTTCCTGTTGATTTACAACTTGCCATTGTGCTGTTTCGATTGGGCTCTTCTGGAGAAAGTAGTTCCACGCGAAAGCTGGCAACCATGTTTGGAGTTGGAGATGGCGGAACTCTTTTGAAAATAACCCAAAGGGTTTTTACGGCCATATTAAGGAACAGTTCGCAAATCATTTTTTGGCCTGATGCTGCTGAGCGTGAGGAGATTGTAGCACGGACATTTAATGAATTGCCCCACTGCGTCGGATACATCGATGGAACCGAAATTAAGCTTGCTGAAAGACCAACTGTTCAGCATGATGCCTACTTTTCGCGCAAGAAAATGTACTCCATTAAATTGCAGGTTATTTGTGATCGAAGTCTTCGTATACGGCACGCTGTAGTAGGCAACCCTGGGAGTTACCATGATTCAAAAATTTATAAAAACTGCAATATTGGGAAACATATGGATCAGTTTTTAAGTGGAGAGCAATGGATTGCGGGTGACTCTGCGTACCCACTCTCTAATTTCTTAATAACGCCATACCGGAGCAATTCAAGACTCATGACAGCAGAAAAGCGAGCTCGTTTTAACAGCCGCCACAGTCAATATCGGGTTCTCATCGAAAACTGTTTTGGCATGCTAAAAGAAAAGTTTAGTAGCTTAAAAGAAATGCGCGTGCGCATCAAAGACAAGGAAAGCCAGGACTTTTTTTTGCAAATGGGTCCTTGTGTGTTGCACTTTGCATAATATCCTCATTGAAGACAGTGCTGGCGAAACGACTTACGAAGCTTCTGAAATAGATGAGGATGACGATCACACCGAGTTCATGGAATCAGATACAAGTGAACGCAAAAGACAGGCTATATACCAGTTGATTTTTGAATAAACATTTGCTTTTATTTATTTTTTATATTTCATTTCTATTTCATATTTTTTAACACGCTCATCTTTCTCTTGTTCAAGTTTTTTTAATTCGAAACTGTTTTTCTCTTTTTGTTCTTTCAACTTCATTTTCCGTTCTTCTATGTTTTTAGCCCACTCAAATTTAGCACTTTCCAATTTAAGCTGCTCCTCACGAAGTGCGCAACGTTGATTTTCAATATCTGCCAATTTGTCCATTGAAGTCCGCGGGCGCTTTCGTGTAAGTTGACTTGCAAAACATGATGGCTCCTCTGAATTGCCAACAGGACCGGGGATTTCTAGTACGGGCTCACAATTGGTGAATGATTCCTCATTAGACGCCACTAGTTCGGAATCTTCAAAATTTAGCGTTTCGTACACTCTGGTCTCCACCTGTTTGTCTTTGGTAAATATGTCTGACAGCAGATCGTAAAAGGGACACATTTTTGTAATTTTTTGTAAAAAAAGAATGAGCTCTTGAAACATGTTAAATGTTTAAGATTTTACCACGTATGCTTGACTCAGTGTCTCCATCGTCTACACCGGTCGGTCAAGCCGAGGGGGGGTATCGTTGGTCAAGCTGTAAGGGTGGGCCAGCTTTTTACAAAATTGGGGGGGGGTGGGGTTGGCACGGAAAAATATGGGGGGGGTGGGGGGGTGAGATTGAGGAGCATTTGTCCCTGACATCACAACCCTCTTTCGCTTCCCATCTCTGAGATCTGTTTCTTCTTACATACCCGAGAACTGCCAGCCAACAGGGACACAGGGACGGATAAGGACGGGCCATGGTGACAATATCTCGTCTGCTGTTGCTGCTCATCAATATTTTTACTGCATAGGGTTGGATGTTTCCTTCTCTCTTACCTTCTATTGTAGCACCAACTTATACTCTTTGTTGTACCTTTGGTAAAGAGAAAAATTATATTTTTTCGGTTAAATCATATGACCAGGGTGTGGGCTGGTGATGTCAGCTTATTTTTTCAGTATACTTTTGGAAAATATCCAATGGATCCCAAAAAAGAATAGTTAACATTTAGTTCAAAGCTTAGGATGAACATGCTCCAAGTGCAAAAAATCGTAGCCAAAGCAGAATATTTACAATGGCAGCCATTACAGGGCAACTCTATTGAACTCAATTGAGCAGCAGCAAACTTTCTTTTAATCCTAATTTGACCAATAGATGGGGCCACTTCTGTGACTGACCTTTGATTAGAACTGCCTTTTAGTCATAACGTAGGTACTGTTCATCCGATCTTGATCATTTTTTCGGCAAAAATCTATATAAAAGGTCCAACCATCTATCTTCAAAACTGTGAGAAGAGGAACTTTTTTCCTTATTGTAGTGCCAAGAGAGCAAACAGCTTTTCAGTCGCCGGCCAGCGGTTAGAGCAGAGACATATCGAATGACTTTTGGGCAGGGCTGGTTATAGGAAAAGACCGAAACTAAAATGGGAGTTTGGTGTGAACAACTGGAGCCAACTACATACAAAACATTGGCGTTTGTCGGACTCGGATTTAATTAATTCCTAATCCTTCTTCTTTGATATCTACCTTCATAATATACTCTCCGTTTGCTGGAAAAATTCTTCAAAGCTTCATCAACTGCAAATATTTGACTTCTTCAACCCTTTTTTGGTTTTAATAATGAACTCTGAACCAAAATTGTGATTGCCAACCACATTGATTGCTTAAAATTCCATCCAGCATACGGTTTAATGCTGTTTTTGGTTTGGTGGGTGGGGCGGGTGGGAGGGGCTGGAGGAACCACAAATGCCAAGCTTTACAAATAAGCAGTCAAAGAAGCGAACTACATATCCTGGGCTGTGTAATAAAAGTAATAAAAATTACCACAAAATGTGCAAAAATTCCATAACTTTGCTTCAACCGCACTGACCCATAAATTCTCTAGAAATTTTCCAGTAAAACTGTGAAGCAAGGCAAGTTTTCTGTCCCTTTTTCTTTGGTATTAGCAGTAAAAGCTATTTGCTTATAATTCATGCATATTTGAGTTCAATAGAAAAGATGCACGAATTGTTGTTCGCCCTTAAAACCAATAAAACTCGAAAAGGGAAATTCATGTGATTCAAAGGTAAATAAAACCGCGAAAACCCAAACGAAACAAGCCAAATAATAATAAACTTTCTGTACCATGGGGAGTTGTTTGGCTGCTGCTGCAGGCCAAGTGAGAATTTGTTGTGTTTGCAATCAGAGAACCACAACAGCAGCAGCAAGGACTGTCTGGGTAAAGTTTTTAGACCGTCTCAATGTGCTTTGAATGCAGACAATCAGCGGGAAGCAAATTTGGAAAAACACTTTCTGCCAATAAAATGAAGAAACGCTACCAAAATAATTAAAAACTTGCATGGACTTCCTGCGGGACAATCAAAAGAACTTGTGGGCCGCAACGAGTTGTACCAAGTTACTCAAGTTGCACTTTAAATGCCAGACAAGGACAAGGACTTCAACTTTGTTTGGCTTATGCAATTTGTTTCCGTTGTCTATGTGTGTGTGTGTGTGTGTGTGTGTGTGTGTGCGTGTGCACTATTTTTTGTTGTAATCAAAAGTGCTACGAGACTGGCAAATAAATCAACAAAAAGAATAAAGAGTACAAAATGCTGGGCAAAATGTGTTGCCTACTTTTTGGGGCAGCTGTCATAAAACCGGAAACTCTGCTGGAAAAACTTCAAAAACTTTTTGCCATAATGTTCAGCTGGCACAAATGCAATTTGGTTTGCTTACAAGTTTATTTAATTCATAAATAAAATATTCAGTTTATTTTTTAAAACATTTGCCAAAAGGCTTCCCAAAAGAAAATGTGCTGCAAAAATGTAATATAAATGAAATGAAATGTACATATTAACCGGTTGAAGATGGGCCAAAACAGGCAAATGAATTAGGTGTTTGTTTTGCCATTAAAATTTTTGCAGTTTTGTATTCCACAAATGTGTTGGTGTTTACGGTCGCATAATTTTTGGAAACCGATGAGAAGGGGGTCTATGTTTAGTGAAGTCGATTTTCCCAATTTTTTAAAAATGTGATATAGTCGTCGGCGTAGGCAGAATGTGAAATTGTTTGTAAATGGCTATTGTTTTGTTAAGTTTTTAATCACTATGAGAAAGAGTACAACAGTAAAAAGAAGCCTTTTGGTAATCCATTAGATAATGGATTCGTTTTAGAGAGCTGTTGTCTCATGTGGACAGTGATAGTTCTGTTGGTCACGAAAATTTACCCTAAAATCGTTTTTTTTTTCTTTTTTTTGGGGGACGATAGAAGCATTGAAAGCCAGCTCGAGCGATGTCCCTGCGCTCGAAATGTGGAACTTAAACTCGCACCAAACTACCGCCACCTAACCCAAGGTTTCCCGGCGGGACTGCCTTGGTATTACTTCGCCGGTGGAAATGCCCTTTGGGCTGACCTAAGATTCTCTCCCATGCACAATGGTCCCAAAGTCGATTTTTTGGGCATAAAAGTCTATTTATAAAGATTTCTTACCTAGGGCTCTGCTTTATACTCATATCTTCTGGCCCCCAAGACGACTTACAAATATTCGTTCACCTTAGACTATTATTTTATATAGCTGCCATATAAACGATCTATCTGATTTTCACTAACTTTGTTGTTTTTTAAACTATTGAACTGAAATTCAGTTTATACACGTATATTAGGCTCCGAAGGTATCCTATTAAATTTGGTTCAATTTGGACTATTATTTCTTTGTTGTTTTTCAAACTATTGAGCTGTAATTCAGTTTATAGACGTATTTTTAGACTTTCGAGGTGTCCTAAACAATTTTGTTCAACTTAGACTATTTTAAAATAAATGACTGCCATATAACCGATCGGGCCGACTAGCATGAATCTAGCTGATTTTGATGATGTAATAAATACAATATTTACAGGGCCTAATCTTTTAACACAACTTTAATTAGGTATATATTTTTAATCATTAAATTCAGAATCTAAATAAACAGGTATTTATTCTGCCACACGGACCTATCCGAATCGGTATCAACAATATTATCTTCATCACAATGAGGATCCATACTACCATTTAATGTAAAGAGGAAGTCGGAAGAGGTATCTTTTATAATATTTGTGCCTTTCTTTATTTAAACATAACCAGAGATCAGTGGATCGCGAGAGTCCATAGCTAAAAAACGATAGGGATCGCAAATAAGAGTTATGGACTTTAAAAAAAATCAAAGCCAAATAAGTGTCCTAGACCCTTTTGGAGGCACCCCATATCCGAAATTTGAGTGAGCAATCCAAAATCAGGATAAACTTTTATTTTCAATTTTTAAATAAAAATCAAAAAATAACTCTTATTTTTATTTAAAAGTTGAAAATAAGAGTTATTTTTCAATTTTTATTTTAAAAATTGAAAATAAAAATTGATTTTGAATATCTTTTGAACCAGACGGTGGATTTTAGAAGTAGACATATATCTGTGATCTATGTTTCAATACCTTTCCATTGATACATCACATGTCCTTGAAGGATCAAAATTAAGGATACCAAAATTTTTATTGATTCAGTGCCACTTTATATACATATCGCTCACTTACTTCAAGTCTGTCATAACTCAATCAAGTAAGAAAGTTGTACTGTAACATACTCTCCATAAAATTGCAATTTTTGACTTGATGTAGAAATATTTGCCGTGTTTTGTACTAATTTGTGTAAAATTTTCAAATTGATGTATCTTAAACTTTCCATATGAGATGAGAATATATCGTTATATCATTTGTAAATTCATATTAATGCAAGAGCATCATATCTCAGTTGTCCTGCAGTCGTTATTGCACATACATACTTCGGCTTTCAGTTAAAACATATTTTTCCTGCTGCTGACTGTGAAAATGAGATGTCAAAGCGAATGCACATATAGGCTAATTGAAGTTTAATTAAATTAGTTCGAAATTGACTATCAAACAAGGAAGACTTCCAATAATTCGTCTAAGCATTGTCATTTTATTTGAGTGTAGACTCACCACAGATGGACCCAGTTTCATCTCAAGTATCCTATCCGTCAACAAGTCAGGTTAACACTACTCCACAAAGCATTCTCAACGAATTTCTTAATTCAATTGAGGCGGCCTCTGGGAATGAAAAGACAGTTGGGGAAGATGATCCTGAACTCAATCTTGCAATAACCGAAATAGGCGCATACTCCCCCCAATCCAATTGATATAAGAGAGAATATCATGAAGTATTGGGAGGACAAAAAGTTCATGTATCCTCGGTATCAATTGGCGAAAGTGATCCATTGCGTGCCAGCAACCCAAGTGTCAGTTGAGAGGGCATTTTCTGCTTTAAAATTGGTCATGTCTGACTTGAGGTGCAACTTGTCCTCATATTCTATAAAAAAAATACTGTTCATAAAACTGAATAAAGAATGCGATAAAGCATGCTGAAAAATTCATTGTCATTGCATTTTTGGTTTTCAGATACTTTTCACAAATGTGCTGGTAAGCACTCCTCGAACGAGAAATAGGACTGGATTTTAAGATGTACTCTATGTATCTATTTCGCAATTTGCAAACATTAAATATACGTGTTTTATATTTCTGTTTCTATTGAATTTACCTTTCCAAGCCGAACCTTTTACAGAATTTTACAGGTAGCCTTAGAGTCATTGCTTAAAAATGGCTTGAGCTATGAACTGAAAACTTGTTGTGTAGGATGGTACTATAAAGCAAGCCGAACCAGCCGGCTTAACTAGTTCAAAAGTGAAAAGTGTTCATCATAGCTCGTCACCGGTTAAAAGGTGATATGTTTTCCGAGGTAATCACGAAGAGATCCTTTTTTTCAAAACTTCTTCAAAATTCTTCTTTAAGCGTGCAGTTTTCGTTTGGGTTTTGCTGCTTAATACGACACCGGTTTAGTTCGGTTTATGAGCACGAATTAGCGGTTTGGTTTATTTTGGTTCGGTTTACAGTTTGCATCTGCAGTGTTGTCAAAATTTCTTGCATACATAAACTCTGGGACTGAAACACTGAACAACTTTTAAATTTTGCAGAGCTTGACCAACTTTTCTTACGTGTTTGAGTTATGAGAGACTTAAAGTAAGTGAGCGATATGTATAAAAAGAAGCACTGAATGAATAAAAAATTTTGGTATCCTTAATATTGATCCTTCAAGGACATGTGATGTATCAATGGAAAGGTATTGAAACATAGATCACAGATATATGTCTACTTCTAAAATGCAGCGCCTGGTTTAAAAGATATTTCAAATCAATTTTTATTTTCAATTTTTAAAATAAAAATTGAAAAATAACTCTTATTTTCAATTTTTACTAATAAAAATTAAAAATAAGTGTTATTTCAATTTTTATAATAAAAATAACTGTTAAAAATAATTTTTATTTTAAAAATTATAACTGTTACGATCCCTGCTTTTATTCAAACACTTAAAAACAGATTTTTTTTATATTTCAATATAAGGCAAACTTTGGTTTCCCCATTTCTTGTAGTCTAAGTGAAAAACAAAAATAAAGTTCCAATCATCATGCAGCATCTTTGCAGCTAAAGTCCACCTATTCGCCTGTACTGCTGCGATGAAACCAGCCATAACGCCAACTGGTGGCCTCCAGTTTATCTTAAAACATGTGCTCTGTTCTCCTCGGCTCACTAATTAACAACCCCGTTGTCGCTACGTATCAATTGCAACCCCGATACCGCCACAAGTTTCGCCGTTAACACGGAAAAACCCAAAGTTATATACCTCAAATTGGGAGAAAGAAAAGTGGGGATTCGGGAGACAAACGATTTTGAGGTGGGAGGGGGGCAATAGAGTCATTAAACTATGACACCACAACGTTATCGACCAATAATTGGTTTTTTTATTTCTGCTTAACGCTTCCGAATTTTTATTTTTACTGTTTTGAGCACTTTTGGCTTTTCATTTTCCTTGTGGTTCCGGCGGTTATAAGGGGTAAGGGGGGCGGAAAAAGAGATCTTCGTTTGTTTAGGCTGCTTGCTTGCATTTTGGAATTTTGTGGCAACTTGTGTATTTAGAGAGCGAAACATTTTCTGTGTGCGACAAATGAAATTTTATTAAGACACCTACTAGGAGAACAAATTTTTTGGGATCGATTTATGTTGTGCCCACATTATTGTCAAAGGTATTGAATAGGTGTGGGGAGAGCCGCTGAATGTTTTGCGAACCGGATTATGAAAAACAAACCTTGAAATTAATAAGCTCTTACGCCTGAACCCAAAACCGCGTAATAAGTTGTGATTCAAAGAGATTGGAGTTTCTTCTTTTTTTTTGTTTGTATTTTAATCAGGGCAATCCCGAGCCGAATTTCGGTTCCGGTTCCGGTTCCGATACCGGTACGTCCCGAAATGAATGTTTCGGTTAAAGGTTCCATTTTCGGTTTTCAATAAATTTTCACGGTTTTCGGATTCGATACGGGTACAGCATTTTTATTTCTGTATACCGGTACGTACCGGTACGTACCGATATAAGTAATAGATATTTTAAAAATAAAAAAACTAAATTCTGAGATAAATCTAAAATCATTTTATTCCTGTTTAATAGAATGAATCAAAATTCAACACAAAATGAGTGGTTTCACATTTATAGTAAAAATTATATAGCCTTCATATTGTCGTTTTTTTATGTAGTCTTAAGTGAGATCTAATGATTACATTACATGCTCATAAATATTATATTATGTATTACTAGTTTTCGAGTTTATACGTCCACTATATAGCATTCCTATGATTAGCTCGCAGTGGCATAATTGCATTAAATGTGGTTGAGTCCTAGCGGATTCATTATATTTAACGCCATAGAAAATGCGTTGCATGCTTACCGGCGTAGCTGGAACAGAAAGAACGACTTACAAAAATCGCACACAATTTAGATGATCCAGAATTTGAACTGCAGTTCATTAAGCAGAGATTCATCAGCAATCGACAAAATTTGTGCAAAAATTTTATGTAAAAGATCGATACAAGTATTTATATTTTGCTCAGTACTTAGCGTTACGTTAGACCTACGGTCCAAAAAATATTGCGCATAGAAAAGCATTGTTTTCAAGAAGGGATTTCTCTCGCTTTTCTATTTCCTGAAAAAACGATTTCGCAAGAGAAAACGAATTTTTTGATATTTCCAATTTGCAGTCAATCCAAATGAAATAAAAATCGCCCAAAACTAGATTTTCGGCTTTAAGTTTAGTTGTGTCCGCCTCCGCTGATTCCCACTTTCCGGTTCAAAGCCGTTTGCCTCCCTATATAGATAGGCTACGACTTCTAAACTTGCCCACTCTAAAAGACCACAGGACTAGTCAAGGTGTAATTTTTCTGCATAAGCTAATTGTTGGTGATGTAGATTCGTCTCTCCTCCTAAATCTTATGAAGTGGAACGTACCCTGCAGAGCAACTCGCCGTTTTCGTCTGTTGTCTTTGGAAGTGTGCAGATCAAATTACGCTCGTCATGATCCTCTCCGAGTTCTGTGCGATAACTATAACGACCTTTACCACATATTGTCGTTTCAATGCTCCCATTGCACCAAATTTGTAAATCTACTTTGCCGGCCAATCGATGTGAGCCGGGGCATATCGTAAAAAGTTCTCCTTATTTGGTCGGTGCAGTAGATAATTAGCATTATTTACTTTTCATTCACATTTTATAACTATTACAAACAAGCAGTCAATTGCTTGTCTTCAAATAAACAAATAAACAAGAAAGTGCCTCTTAGGGCTTTCTGCCTCTCATTGAGCACTCGGTACCACGTTTTGGTGCCTCCCGTTGAGGGCTTTTCTGCCTCTCATTGAGCACTTTCGTGGTGCCTCGCTTTGAGGGCTTTTCTGCCTCTCATTGAGCACTTTCGTGGTGCCTCGCTTTGAGGGCTTTTCTGCCTCTCATTGAGGACTTTTATGGTGCCTCCCGTTGAGGGCTTTTCTGCCTCTCATTGAGCACTTTCGTGGTGCCTCCCGTTGAGGGCTTAGCTCTCATTGAGGACTTTTTGAGCATCACGTTGAGGGACTTAACATAAACAATTACCCTTTTAATATAAAATAATTCCCCTCGATTCTCTTTAAACTATCCTATAGCTTTTTTATTGCAAAAAACACACCATATTTATACGTTTACAAATTCTCAATCATCTTCTATTATTATTATTATTAATATTTCAGTTGAGTTTTAAGCACACACATTTAATTATTGTTAAAAATTATCACGTCGTTTCCATCCATCAACTTTCGTTAGGTTCCATACTTTTCAACTTAATGCACTCGGCTAATTTTGCGTATTGATCACAATCGGATATCTATATATGTATATATATAAGTATATAGTAGTAGTACGGGGAGAAATCTGATACATATACATTTATATATATATAGATAAGAATAAGACTAAGGTAAGCCAGTTTAGGGACACTTGCTGCTCACTTCTTGGACTTGGGTTTAACTTCAGCGGCCGGTCAGAGCAGTTTCTTGTTGGTACTGGCATGTGCCGAGGCCTTGGTTGTGGCCGTGGGTGGCTTGGTTTTGGACGTGGATGAGGTGGTGCTCTGTATGGTGGGCGGGAGAGTGATATCGCTGGTGGGCAAAGTTTCTCCATTTGCCGTTCGGTGACCTCGCGTAAGGCGGCCTCATTTAGGGAGCTTTGGGGTGCATCATTACCCGCCGCCGAGGATTTGGGCGTGGGTGGTTTGTTTTGCTTGCTGCTGAGATCCTTGGCATTGTCCTTCAAGGTTTTTGCTTTGTCCTGGAAAACAGGCTGGAGAAGGGAAAAGCATAAGTTTTAATATAAAAGAAAGTGAAAGCTGGTTTGGTTTTACCTCCGACTTTAAGTCTTTGCCCTCCAGGGCCCCCAATTCGGTGGCAATGTCCTGTATCTCCTTGGCCGAATCGTGTATATTATCCACCAGCTTGGCCAAGTTGTCCTTCTTGTCCACCTCGGCCTTTAGTTTTTCAGCCTCCTTCATGCTTTTGGCTATGGCCTTTTCAATCTTCTGCTCGGCATGCAGAATTTGCTCCTTGTCCAACAGAGAAATCAGCTCCTCAATGGCCTTTTCGCTGAGATTGATGTTGTCGCGACCCAAGGACTCCATTACCTGAAAGAGGGAACGCATTGATTATAAAGAAAAAGGTCCTTAACAGTCTACTCACCTTGCGTATTTCGTTGATGGTCACCACGCCATCCTTGTCCGCATCAAACTTATCCAGAACCCCTTCGATATGCTTGAGTTTGGCCTCATCGCTGGTCTCCTTCAGCATTCTGATGTTCTGCATGAGATCATCGATGCGCACAATCTCCTCATCGCGTCGCTTGGTGGCCTGCTTGGACAGCAGATCGGTAAACTCCTCCAGCTGCTTCTTATCTATATTGGTGGCCTCACTGTCAATGCTTTGCACCACCTTGGCTATCTCATTCACCGAAATGGCCCCATCCTTGTCTGCATCTAGTTTTAAAAGCAAATCCTCCACCACCTTGAATCTCTCCCCATCGGAAGACTCCTTCATGCGACGTATGGTGGCCACCAGCTCATCTATATGCACCACTGGCTGTTGCTGTGGCGCCACTGGACTTGCGGCCACCGTACCAAAGTCGGGGGCATCCGCCTGTTTGATCTGCTTCTGGCGTTCCTCCAAATCATTCAAAACCGTGTCCAGCTGGGAGATCATCTTGTTGACCCGATTGTACAGCAATTTGGCAGCGCGACTTTCACGCACCGGCTCCTTGACCACTTGACGCACTTCGCGCAGTTCCTCCACATCCTCCTGGTAGTCCCGCAGCTCTTCCTTGAGCTCCTTAATGGTTTCCTTCTCCACCACCAACTCTTTGTCCGAGGACAAAGTCTTCAAAGCCTCCGACAACAGCTGCACATCCGTGGATGAGATGCTCTTGTCCGTCTCAATGGCAGGGCTAAGGTCCTGGCCATTGCGTTGCTCGTGGTTTATTAGCTGATGCTGAGCCTGAACTAGTTCCTCATTGAAAACATAGGGACCCGGTTGTTCCTCCTTCAAAGCCGTACGCTTGGCAATGCTCTCCTCGCGCTCCTCCTCACGTTCTTCACGTATCCTACGCTCCTCCTCGCGTATAATCTCGATTTTGGTCTTGTTATCCACCTTGCCCTCACTCTCGCCAATGGCATGCCGCGTGTGGGCACCCACTGCATCGGGCAGCACACGCATGGTCTCCTTCAGCTTGTCCGTGGTGATGCTGTCATCCGATATAAGCATGGTGCGGGACAGCAGCAGCAATATGGGCGGCACCTGTTCATTTAAGCTCAAATCGATCCATTCCTTTAGCTGGAAACGCAAACGTTCGGCGGTCAAGCCGTAGGCACGCATACCCCTCGACTTGCAGGCCTGTTGCAGCTCAAACAGATCCAGCGAGTCCACACCCTCACGTGCTATCACCCGATCATCGGCGGCCAGGGAGCGCAGCTTGAGGCGCAACTGAAAGCGCAACAGCATGGAGGTTCCCAACGTGTTTATCTCCATGACGCGACACAAAGCCGCCAGCTGTTCCCGACTCAAAGAGTCCAAAGTGATCTCATCATCAAATCGCTTGGCAAACTTTGTTATCTCCTCGGTGGTGACCTGTTCATTGGGATTCCGTATCTTACGGAAGAAACTCTCAAACTGTTTGGCCTCCTCACTGCTGTGCTCCTTGTGCTGCACAGGCATTTGATCCAAAGTCTGTTGCAAAAACTTGGCCACCTCCAAACGAACGCTCAGCGATTTCCTCAAATGATCCTGCCTATCCTTGCTGGTTTGGAACGTACTGGGCAGCATGCCCGGAAAGAATTTGATAAACACCGGCAGCAACAGTTCCATGAATGGAACTATAATAAACACCGAGAAGGGTATCAGGCGAAACAAATCCGAGGTGGTTCGCATCAACTGTTTGTTCTCTCGCCGCGTCAGGGTTTTGCCATTTAGAACACGCCAAAGCAGCTTAGATGAAATGGCCACATCAATGAAGAGCAAACGAAAACCATGATAATAGTGAACCACTTCCTCCCAGATGCGTACACCCAAAGATTTCTTGGGCTTGGCCACGGTGGGCACCACAGTTGTGTTGGCTGTTGAGGCTGCTGTAGCTACAGTTTTATCGCTGGCCTTCTTCTCCAACGAATCCTTGGTATCTACAGCTGCTGTGGTGGCTGCCACCTGACCATTTGCCACCTCCTTCATGATTTCTTCCACCTTCTCTTTTTGCTGATTCTTAAGCTTTTTTACGGTCACATCAATCTTTGAACTGGAGGTCTCCATAAGAGTGCGACTGGCATGGAAATGCCGATAGCCATAATGATGATGTACCTGATGATGATGATGCTGATGACCGTAAGATTCTAGGGCCAGAGCTGAAATGGATCTTC
Source organism: Lordiphosa stackelbergi (assembly GCA_018904235.1). NCBI lineage: Eukaryota > Metazoa > Arthropoda > Insecta > Diptera > Drosophilidae > Lordiphosa > Lordiphosa stackelbergi. The sequence goes on along the minus strand of JAEIFU010001393.1, from coordinate 22,049 downwards.
TATGCGTCTGCGTGAAAAGTGGGACGCCATCTGTGGGATGTTGGTGTGGATGATGATGATAGGTGCCATAATTAGCAGAGCTGCAGGCACAACAATCCCATCTTAGATCTAGAACAAAGAAGTTGAAGAAGGAGGAGAATTAGTAGAGGAAGAAAGAGTAACATGAAAAAGGCAGCCGAAACGCGTAGGAGAACAGCTGAGTTCAAATATGTTTTAACTCTAGCAAAGGAGAACGGCTCAAAATAACCCCCAGTGGAAGAACACATACCAAACAAAACGGCCTATATCAAGACCAACACGTTACATAGTTAGCTTTTAGTCAATAGCAAAGTCTACTGATGATAAAATCGTTAGATTCCTCAAACTTCTGGCTTTTTGAGTGCTCTGATTTCATTTCTGGTCATTTTTTTTTCCGATTCGGCGGGTCCCACCTTGATTTATTGAGGGGGAAGGGAGGCTAAAATTAATCAAAAAATCAAATGGGGTATCTTTTTTATAGGTTTTTGGGTGTTCCAATTTCATTTCTGACCGTATTTTGCGGATCGGGATGAAGAGGGCTGACTTATGGAGAGGAAAGGAGGTAAAATCTAACAAAAAATCAAATGGGGTATCGTTTTAAAGGTTTTTGGGTGTTCCAATTTCATTTCTGGCCATATTTTCCCGATAAGGAAGTGGGGGCTGACTTATGAAGGGGAAGGGCTTAAAATCTAACAAAAAATCAAATGGGCTATCGTTTTTTAGGTTTTTTGGGAGCTACAATTTCATTACTGACACTATTTTTGGGATCGGGGGAGAGGACTGACTTATGTAGGGGGAAGGGGGTAAAATCTTACAAAAAATTAAATGGGGTATCGTTTTATAGTTTTTTGGGTGTTCCATTTTTATTTCTGGCAGTATTTTTTCGGATCGGGGGAAAGAGGGGGTTAAATCTAACATCAAATCAAATGGGGTATCGTTTTATAGGATTTTGGGTGTTCAATTTCATTTCTGGTAGTATTTTTCGATTCGGTTGGGAGAGGTCTGACTTAGGGTGAGGGGGAGGAGGCAAAATTTAAAAAAAAATCAAATGGGGTATCGTTTTATAGGTTTTCGCTGCCATAGTGTGACCAGCAGTGCCAACAGGATCCAGCTGTGTTTGTTTTGGTTTTCTTAATTCTATTACTGTTGCTGGCAATCATTTGCAAAAAAAAAAAATTGTGTAAAATTGTATAAAAGAAAAGGCGAAGAGGAAAAAAAACTTTTCGGTGGCTGGTGGGCCTCGTGGAGTCAAATATATTTTGGAGTACAAGAAGAGTGATACGGCGGCATGTAAACAGAAGCGAAGAGTTGAACCGCTCAAGCCGGAATTCAACGCACTTGAAAAGCCATACGGGAAAAGTACGAGATCTTAAAAAATGGTCGCGTAAAGAATTTTCAACTGTTAAGCGAAAAATTATCCGCACTGTTGGTGGCATTCTCCAGCACCGTTGGAGTCTCGTCCATTTCCCAAAAAATTGGTGATCCCAAGCTAATCCCCGGGGTTGAAAAAAAAAAAATTAAAGTAAGATTTTATTTATGATATGTAATCTTTAAAATATTAAAATTGACTTTTAAAATTTTAGCACGAGTTAATCAGTCTCTGTGTGATTGTGAAAACCAGTAATGCCAGTAATGGGACACATGAAAACCTGCACGGAAAGTTTGACTCCAAAGAAGTCACCCACAATGATGAGAAAGCTACCACTTGAATGAGATCGCAGAGCCAGTCTAGTCCTAGCAAGAAATTATATGACATGCTGAATTTGTCAATCTGAATCATGGAAAAATTTGGCTTCATCGCCATTATTAAATAATTAGCACCCTCCCTGTACTCTCTTGCATCTGTTGTTTATCGAGTAAAAATATCGATAGTTTTATCGAAACTTGACGGCAGGTTAAAATTTGACCTCATCATGAGGCTGCGGATTAAGTTGCCGGCAGGTTTCGCCAAAGACAGCATGAGACACTCAAATTCGGCTAACCTGCCGGTAAGTTTGACTAACCGGATGGCCCTTAATTTACCAGAATACCAACTCTAATTTCGGGATCTCTGCCGGTCAGTAACCTATTTTGTTCCAATGTGCAATGGTCGGATATTGATCACGAGGCTGTCTCTATGGTCAAATCAGTGGCGTAGCGGGGCAGCCGGTTTCAAATAATTACAATATATATTGATTATTCTCTTAAATTAATACATGGTGGTATTCGTGAAGGTTATTTAGACTCTGCTGTTATTTCAACATGGAGACCGTTGTAAGATTCTGCACTTCAAGATCTAGTAATAAAATAGATATTTATTGATTGCATTTTTGAAAGCTTACGAGTCAGTTTATAGGGATTGGGAAGGGAGGGTACAAAATGCTGCAGTTGGCTTAATCAAAGATGGTGGACGTTCCAAATCTTCCACTACTATATCCTGCTTCTTTCTATCCAGCCCTTCCAATATATTGATTATGTAATCAAGGGCGTATGCAGGGGATTACCGGATTAATCCTGTAAGATCAGCTCTACTTCGATTTGGTTCGACAGACTTAATTTATTTCGTCCAAAGTGACGATATTTTTCTCTTCTTGAAACTTCGAAATACAAGTGCAAGTGCCGCCATTTCAAGGGTTGACCAGATGAACTGGTTCGCAAAGTATATAGCAATTAAGTTATTTCAATGGTCAGTTCCGACCAGAACAATCGTGATGACCAACTAAGTGATAAGAAAGAGTTTAGACAGAATATATCAAATGCTTCAAACAGAGCGCTCAATACTACAATTTGACAAACAACTACTAGACAACTTTCAATTTCTTAGGTCATAATGGCGCCCAATGAGCAGGACAATCTCACGTCTTTTCTAAGAAATCGAACGGATTGACTTCCACTGTTTAGGTTATGTTATGTTTCCAAAAAAAGGTAATCCAACTCGTCGAATTATATCAGCCTCGTGTTAAAACCTCTGCATACAGACTACTAGAAAGCTACTTCGAAACTAACTTCCCATCAAACCAACGAAAATTATGTTTCGAACTCGAAATAATTTTGTTCGGTCCATGATCAGATTTTTTCAAATTTTGGTTAAGGTTGTATGTAAAAAAACGTTTTTGCGGCTTTTTGCGTACGTCCCTTTATGTTACAGAGACGTTTTTGATGCAAAGAATAAGAAGAACTTAATTTTTTTTTAGAGAAAAAGTATAAATTTTTTAGAGATAAAAAGGGGGGGGGGGTGCTAAGTCGACTTCCCGCCCCGGGCAACATAACCACACGCTACGCCACTGGGTCAAATAAAAAGGCAAACAGTTCTCAACTTAAGGAAATTCAAAAATTGATTTTGTGTTGGGAAAAGGAGGGACGGGGTGATATATAATATGTCAAAGGGAATTAAATTTTTCGAGTCATAAATTCAACTAGCCTAACCAAAACCTTCAATTTATAAACAAACAAACATTGATTAATTTTGATTCGAACCCTTGAACCGCAAATCCCACAAATTTTCATAATTTGTCCTATAAATTGTAAATTATTTGAGGCCAAAGTCAAGAAAGAAACTCAATTTCCCCACACATAAAAAAGATCAACGAACTAAAAGTCTTTCCGCCTCAGTGGAAAATAAAAGAAAATTCCATTTAATTCAACAAAAAATCACGTTTTCTTTCTCAAGGTCTTTATACCACAAAAACACAAGAAAAGTTCAATAATCTTTAACAACCGGCAAAGCAAACAAAAAACAATAACAAAATATTAATCATACTTAAGTATAATAAAAGTTTTAGAGGCGATAAGCACAAAACTTTTCATTGCCGGCTGCCCAGAGTCGAGACGAATCGATAAAGTAACACCTGAACTGAACAGAGACTTATGTAAAAATCTAACGGAAATCCCTTTTGGTTTGTGTTGGTTTTTGTCTATAAATAAAGATTGCAAAATGTGCAGGTTCACTTTTCCTTTTTTCTATTTATTTGGCAAGTGATCAAGGTAAAACAAATTGAGAGAAAGAGGCGTCCAGCTGTCTAATGTAGGCGATACCTGGCATGGCATTTGTGTCTCTTTTCAATTCTTAGAAAAACAAAATGAACCCTCAAATTGATGACCAAATTGGTCAGAAACAGGTAAGCAAAGAGAAAGGTAAAGTGGGGCGAGATTATTTGCTGGCCAACTAATGTCAAGCTACGTCTATATATACATATATAAATTGATAAGCCACACATGTGTCGGAGTGTGATTACAACAAATAAAAGCGAAAACCAGAAATCGAGACGAAAAGTCTCAAAAACGAAACGAAAACAAAGACAAATAAATTAGCAAATAAATTAGACAACTATTTGATGATATCACCTGAGTTGTTTCTAAATTGAAAAACAAACAAACAAATTTTTGTGTAATTATCAAAAAACAATGCATCACAACAATGCAGCACAGGTGGTTGATAGAAAATAGAGCAGTAAAGTCAACTTTTAGACTGAAGTCGACAACGATGTCTACCAATAGACAAGATGCTCACCATAAGCTTATAATAGACTCAAGAAAAAGTCCAACCAAGGGTACATACAGGAGTTTGGATCCGCGGTGTGCAGTAAAAATAACGGAAAGGGTACAACAACCTTATTATTTCAGTAATTTGTTGTAAAATCTATTGCGCTGTGTGTTGAGAAAAATAACGGGCGGGGTTTTGCGGGTAAGGCATGATATGCGGATCATGGATTTCTATAATTCAGTGGCGTAGATAGCTTTTTGCAGTGGGGGTGATAAAGTCAACATTTTTAACATTTTATTGGGTTTTTTAAATTTTATTTTAAGTTATTGGAAAAGTCTAGCTGCCATGTTCCCATTTTCACTAAAGCGAGTTCGAATTTTTTTACATGTTCTCTTTTTCATTAAACATAAACAAGGAAATCCGTATCTAACCTTTAGTTTCTAATTACTCTTTACTCAACGGATTCAAATTAGAACGTTGTAATCTGATAAACCCAATCAAGTTGATACAATAGCACATTTAACGAATTCAAATTCGACAATTTTTGCCGAAAGTGAAAACCGGAATAGGCCTGTAGAACTCCTGTAGAACTACTTTCGATGGACCGCGAATTATTAAAAATTTTCAGGCAAAATAATTTTTGGGGGGGGTCATCCATGGTATCTCTTAAACGAATTGTGAAATATGCTGATTTCGTTTTATTCAAAAAACAACGAATTTGTAAAAGACCCCCAGAACTCAAGGCCTAGTATAGTTCCCCCTTTGCTCAAAGAAATCCACCGATGGTCCGCGTACTATAAAGAATTATCATGCAATAAGGTTGTGACAGTCAGCTATAGTTTTTTTCTATGTCTGTGTCTTTAAATTTCGAAATTTAAGGTTGATCTTTGCACATAATGTTTAAAACGCGGGCCAGATTTAGTGGTCGAAAAAACAGTTGATTTAATAAATAATTATGGGTAAAAAGCGTTTTTCAAAAATTCGCTTCCACACTCAAATCATGAAAAAGATCTGGCGGGATGTAAAAAATCGAATTGCCACATTTGGCTGCAAAAAGAGCAATATTTCGAATATATGTATATACAAATTTCGTTTCCACCTGCGAAAACACAGACCGCAAACCGAAAATTTTTCAGCGAATGTTGTCAGGTAAGTATAATTTTTTGTAGGAGAAGTATGGGAAATGGCAATGGTAATTAAATTTTGAAATGAAGATCGTTAAAATTGACAATCTATCGTCGGTATTTTTTTTATAATTTTCTGATAGAAGGCGGGAATAGTAGACTATTAACAGATTTTATTCTTTTCTTAATTATTTGTTATACAAATTAAGTCAAGTTTTTTAGTTTTTTTTAATCTGTTTATCTTTGACTTCGTCCCCTATAATTCCGATTTGGAACTCAATGGGGGGATTGCCACTGCTATAATTTATCGTTTAAAGCATAACCTGGGCCCCAACTACAGTTAAGATAAGTTGTTTTACGATGAATATATAATATTTGTTCATCGCTCACTTAAAAAATGTTGGGGTAACAGTAGTGTCCACAAGCAAACTTGTCAAAAATCAAAACGCGAATAAAAATTGTTCATTCCTCTCTTCCATCCGCTGTCAAGATCACAGCGTAACTTGTCAACAAGCTGTCAAGATGACGGCGTGCCAAAACTTTTTCTTTTAAACACACACATCTTCATTCAAATTTAGTCCAAGAGAGTAAGGTTGCCTTTACAGGTATTGATATATAAGAAATAAAGGGTGATTTTTTAAGAGCTATAGGAAAGCTTTTCAAAAAAAAAAATAAAATTCAAAAAAATGAAATCTTTTTTTGAATCGGTAGTACGGTCCATATAATTTAATGTTTGAAGATTATTTCATGCAAATGTTGACCGTGACTGCGCCTCAAATGGTCCATCCGCTTAGTCCAATTTTGGCATACTCTTTCCAACATTTCGGCCGGTATCTCACGAATAAATGCTTTAATGTTGTCTTCCAATGCGTCAATTGAAGCGGGCTTGTCTGTATAGACATGAGCTTTAACATAGCCCCACAAAAATAGTCTAAAGGCGTTAAATCGCACGATCTAGGCGGCCAATTGACCGGTTCCGAACGTGAAATAAAATGTTCACCGAACTCGCCTCTCAATAAGTCCATTGTTGCGCGTGCTGTGTGGCATGTGGCACCGTCTTGTTGAAACCACATGTCATGCAAGTCAAGCTCTTGCATTTTGGGAAAAAAAAGTTGGATATCATCTCACGGTAGCGCTCACCATTCACAGTTACGTTACGATTCGCATCATCTTTGAAGAAGTACGGTCCAATGATGCCACCAGCCCATAAACCGCACCAAACTGTGACTTTTTCTGGATGCATTGGTAGCTCTTGCAATGCTTCTGGCTGATATTCACTCCAAAATCGACAATTCTGCTTATTTACGTACCCATTGAGCCAAAAATAAGCTTCGTCGCTGAACACAATTTTTCGTTAAAAAAAGTGGATCTTCGGCCAACTTTCCAAGAGCCCATTCACCAAAAATTCTACGTTGCGGTAGGTCGTTCGGCTTCAATTCTTGCACCAGCTGTGTTTTGAAAGGCTTCACACCTAAATCCTTCCGCAAAATTGCTGCGAACGGCGACGAATCGATAATTGATGGTCATCATTAACACTGGCCGATACAGCTGCGATATTTTCTTCAGTTCGCACTCTACGTAAGCAACAATTTAAATTTGGTGCGAAATTTAGTCACAATAGAGTAGCCGTTTCAGTGGGTCGATTAAACTGACCATAAAATGGAAGAAGCACCGAGAACTTTACCACGCATTTTGATAATTAAATTCAATATTTTGCAAGCTTTGTTCGTTTGTAAGACGATTCATGGTTAAATTATAGACCAAACTGAAGATGTTTGACAGTGAAACAAAAAGCGAAACGTTGCGTGAACTGTTTAACAACAGTGTTGCCAGAAAGATAATAGCTTAAAAATCACCCTTTATAATTTAGTAGGCCTGGATTTGATCATGATTCTACTTTGAATTTGACAATTATTGCTTATGATAACGTTTTCATTCGAACAAATTGGCAGTGTAATAACAAATATAAGGAAGGTAAAGATTTTGGTTAGCTCCTTTGTTTCTTTCTAGTAAATTAAAAACCGAAATTAAACCATTCATGTGTTTCTGTTTCGGTATTATAACAAAAATTGCTTACGTACAAAGCTTTTTGTAGAATGTACATTTCCAGTGGAATCAACAAATTTGAAAATGTACATATATGTGTCAGTGGAAATAGGCTAAAGTAAATAAATAATAAATAAATAATTAATTCAAAACCCTTTTTAAAGCTCTACTGAAGCGCATCAAGAGCTAGCAGAATCTAAACCGACCGGAAATGGTTTTCAAAAACTCGTTTACTAGTTGCAATTGTTGTGAAAAAGTATCAAAAGAATTTGATATTTGATATATGAAGAAGACAAAACCAGTTAATGCCGGGTACTACATATACATATGTGTATTCGTATGTCCATTCTATGGCCGTTTGCAGTCAATAAATAGCAAGAGCAAGCTTTGAAGCCCAAAAACCGGCTCATAAAAAGGACTCTAGAACAGCATTGGACACGCCTGAGGCGGAGGGCTCGAAAGCATTTACAATAACTCAACTTTGTAACCATATAAGCTTCTAATCTGAGTTATTGCGTCGATAAAGATATCGAAGGCAAACTCAAAGTTGCATTAGTTGGTGTAGTTGCCAAGTGTTCTCGTCTCGTTTGTAAAGCTAGGATTACACTAGTAAATAATTTGCCAAACAAATTTGTAGGAAATTTTGATGAACATTTGGCTAAATTGAACAAATTGGCAAACTTCTTGGGCATATTTGCTCAAATAATCAGTGAACGGAAGCTATAGTTTATGTTTAAAGTCCTGCAAAATCTGCAATCAGGGCTATTTATTTAAAATTTTCTAAAAATTTGTACAAATTTTTGTCTGTGTGAACTTAGCTTAAGTAGCGAAATTGTCTTATCAGTGTCATAGTTCACACTAGTCAACAAAACTCACTAAAATGCCTAATTTCAGCAAATAAATAGTTAACTTTCGAAGCTTGACTGTCGAAAAATTCCCTCAGGGAAATTTTATGTCTCATCAGCTGTAATACTCTCACACACACACAAACACACATGCACAGCGACTAAACCAAAACAATGGAAAGTTTTTGTCTTTTTTGTCAACTATAGTAAGTATACTTACAGCTTTTGTAGAAATTCTGAAATATGAAATTCGATTTTAGATTCGGTCCCTTATGGCGCAGTAGAGCATTCATGGTTAGAGCCCGTTGTGGTTGTTGTTGTTGTTATTGCTGTTCCTCTTGTTGGGGTGGGCGGAGGCGAGAGCGATGACGTGGGCGTGTCTGGGGTGACAATCCAATTCAAGGCCAAAGAATTTTACAAATTTTGTAATTTTGAATTTCCAACAAATCTGTGTGTGTGGACGTGTGTATCTTTGGATTTGTTGTCGTCGTTGTCGTCTTCTTGTTGTTATTTTTTGTTATATTGTTGTTGTTGTCGTTGCTATTTGCTTCAATATTGCGTCGCGGTGCAACCAAAATTTGATGGGTTTTTCGGCTAAAAGCAATTAAAAGGTTTATGTTATGTATTGAGGTAGTGTAAAATGTGTGAAATTGAAAACATTGTCGAAAATGTTTAAACAATATTTGTTGTTTTTTGATGTAAAAACTAAAGTACAATTGTTAACAAGTCATCAAACACACACACACACACACACCGTTGCCGTCACACACATTTTTTTCTACTCAAAATTACACAACTACAGCAACAAATTTCGTATTCTTTGGTTGTTGTTGTTTTTATAGGCGAATTTCGCCTATGTTTTAAACAGTTGGTGTCATGTTTTTAATCACTTTTATGGTTTAATTCAATTATTTGGTGCAATTTTAACAATTTGTTTTATGGTTTATGGGTGGTTTTATTGGGTTTTTTTGTTGTACACTTACTTTCCTTGCACTTACTTTCTTCATTCACGTTTATTTGGTTAGCGGAGCAGTGTGACCGACAGCTTTAAACGAAAAAATGGACGGTAACGGAATGTAGGGAAATTTTTAGCAGGTGGTAGGGAAATTATGTAAGTAAGTTGGGAATTTCTTAAAGCTGGCAATTCAGTTGCGAAAATGTAGAACTTTTTCGGATTTTGACAACTTTTTTCACTGGATTGAGTACAGAATTCTTTAATTGAAGCTTAGAGTAAATAAGTATTTCCAAAGCTATGCGCAATGTCAGCAGAACCTTGGTTTTGAAAAATTTCGGGGGACTGAATGTAAGATTTCTTTCAGGTTTGGCAAAAGCCTGAAAAGGGCATTCTTATAATTCTTATAAGAAATATCCAGCCTTCCAAATTTAAGAAATCCAAGAACTGCTATATCTATTTTCATTTTACTGGCCTTAGATTTAGCCAAAACAGAAATTCAGCCAAAGTTATGCGATTTTGGGGTTAATTTTGTTACAAAATCCGGTCTTAAAACACTAAGGGCCGATTTCTGTTCTCCCAGATAGCTGCTATGTGTCAGATAGTCATCAATTTTACACTGTTATTTGTTAGTTTATGTGACAGATAGCTCTATGTAGAAGATGTGACAATCGGCCCTAAGTTTTTCAAAAGTGAAGTTGATAAAGAGCTGAAAGTCAAATTTTATCTCTTTCGCAAAAGTTTCGCCATTTTGAGGTTAATTTCGTTTCAAAATCCGGTTTTAAGTCCAAAATTATGCGATTATGAGGGCCATTTTGGTAAAAACGACGGTTTTAAATCGCACAATTTTGGTGAGAGTGAAAATTTGCGATATTGAGGGTGATTTTGGTACAAAAAACCCGTTATAAATCGCACAATTTTTGCGAAAGTGGAAGTGAAAGTCAAAAATTTGCGATTTTGGTACAAAAACCGGTATTAAGTCGCTAAGTTTTTGCAAAAGTGAAAGTGGTAAAAGGCTAAAGATCTAATTTTGTCGCTTTCGCCAAATACTTGCTATTTTCAGGGCAATTTTGGTACAAAAACCCGGTTTTAAATCGTAAAATTTTTGGCGAAAATAAAAGTGGGGAAACGCTTTCGCCAAAAATTTGCGATTTTGGTACAAAATCCGTGTTTAAGTCGCTAAGTTTTTACAAAAATGAAAATAGGAAAAGGCTGAATATGTGATTTGGCAACTTTCGCCAAAATTATGCGATTATGAGGGCCATTTTGGTAAAAACGACGGTTTTAAATCGCACAATTTTGGTGAGAGTGAAAATTTGCGGTATCGAGGGTGATTTTGGTACAAAAACCCTTATAAACGCACAATTTTTGCGAAAGTGGAAGTGAAAGTCAAAAATTTCGATTTTGGTACAAAAGTGAAAGTGGGAAAGGGCTAAAGATCTAATTTTGTCGCTTTCGCCAAATACTTGCTATTTTCAGGGCAATTTTGGTACACAAACTCGGTTTTAAATCGCAAAATTTTTGCGAAATGAAAGTGGGAAACGCTTTCGCCAAAAATTTGCGATTTAGGTACAAAATCCGGGTTTAAGTCGCTAAGTTTTTACAAAAGTGAAAATGGGAAAAGGCTGAATATCTGATTTGGCAAATTTTCGTCAAAATTATGCGATTATGAGGGCCATTTTGGTAAAAACGACGGTTTTAAATCGCACAATTTTGGTGAAAGTGAAAGTGGGAAAGGGCTAAAGATCTAATTTTGTCGCTTTCGCCAAATTTTTGCGATTTTGAAGGCAATTTTGGTACAAAAACCGGTTTTAAATCGCAAAATTTTTGCGAAAATGAAAGTGGGAAACGCTTTCGCCAAAAATTTGCGATTTAGTAGTTTGGTAACAAAAACCGGTTAAGTCGCTAAGTTTTTACAAAAGTGAAAATGGGAAAAGGCTGAATATCTGATTTGGCAAATTTTCGACAAAATTATGCGATTATGAGGGCCATTTGGGTAAAAACGACGGTTTTAAATCGCACAATTTTGGTGAGAGTGAAAATTTGCGATATTGAAGGTGATTTTGGTACAAAAAAACCGTTATAAATCGCACAATTTTTGCGAAAGTGGAAGTGAAAGTCAAAATTTGCGTTTGGTACAAAACGGTATTACGAAGTTTGCAAAAGTGAAAATGGGAAAAGCTAAGATTAATGTCGCTTTCGCCAAATTTCTTGCGATTTTGAAGGCAATTTTGGTACAAAAACCAGTTTTAAATCGTAAAATTTTTGCGAGAATGAGAATTTCCCATAACAACGAAGGGCTAAGGGATGCACATCAGTTTTCAAGCGCTTTGGTAACAATTGCCAACAATGGGAAACATAACTTATGCTCTAAGTTCGTTTCGCACTTTGGGGCCAACAAGGATTCGTAAAGTTTTTGCAAAAGTGAAAAGTGGAAAGAGGCTAAACATCTGATTTGGCATTTTTGGGGGCTATTTTGGTAGAAAAGTCGGTTTTAAATCGCACAATTTTTGCGAAAGTGAAAATGGAAGCATGGCGGATGGGCTTTTTTTTGGATTGTTATGGTTTCTTCCTTCTACCACCTTTCCCTGCTCCAAAAAGGGTTTACTATCTCAAAATACGATTTCTAACTTTGAAAATTTTCAATCAAGGCTAATGAAAATGGGCGAGAAAGATTGCTTGGAGCTCATAGTTTACTTGTACAAGTCGACTTTTAATAAAATTGGCAGGTAAAGTACTCTTACTGATGGAAGTTTTCAATATAAATGAAGTAGGTCTAAACGAGGGTTATTTTTGGTTATTCTATTTAGACACGGTTTTCTATATACATATTTACAATGTCTCTAGAGTTTGTCTATAGTGTTATACAGCTTGTATATACTGTCTCTACTATTTCGGTCTCGCCGTCGTCCATTTTATTTACAGTATGACCATCATTTGAGATCTTACAAATACCTTAACACTAAAATATGGAAACATTTCTAAATATTCACATCATGGCAATCATTTTCAAATAATTTCAGAGACCACAAATGATAAAAAACCACAGACTTTTTAATAGTGAGGGGAATACCCTTTGTTCCCACCCTTAACTCTCCATTGAAAACCTCCCTTCCTACCGAAATACTGCTTTATTACAACCTCCACCCCCCAATTCAAATAAAATTAAACAATTTGCCAGCAACAGGTCAGCGTTTTCTTAATCGGTTTGGTTATATCGTCTGCGTGAGGCATGACATGGGAACACACCAAAAATTTCCGCCCACAAAAGCCATTAAACAAATCAAACAATTGAAACGATTAGAATCCCGGCAAAGCCAAGGCGGGGGTTATATTGTGTCAACACAATTGGCATTGTCGTAAACACAACTTGGCATTAAGAAGGAGTAACCCACATAGCCCCCCCTCCCTCCCTTAGAGTTGTAGCTTGAGTGCAAATGCAAATATCATAATTTCTAACATCGCAATCGGAACAACCACCAGCTGTCTGTGTCAGTTTCATTTGGTTGGGGGTTGGGGGGGGCTAGGAGACCACAAACTGTCTCAGAGGACTTGCCTTATGGTTATGAGGGCAGGCCAAATAAAATTGTTTTGCCACGCCGCGAAGGCCCCAAATGAGCCAGGAGCACGCAAGGACTCGACATCAAACTTATTTATTTACTCTAAAAACCATACAAGAAAATTAATAGCAATTTGTACGGGTTTTGATAAATATGCCGGAAGAAATGGGGTGAAGCAAGTGAAGGTGAGGGGCGGGACCTCATTTCATTGTATTGATTGCTTCGGAAAGGCCTGACTTTTAATTGGCTTTGTTTCTCCAACTTAAACTCATTAAAGCTGGGTGGGCCCCCCAAACTCGCCCCTCCTGCCTTCCCCCTCCTCCGTCTGTCAACGGAAACTTGTGGGGGGAAAATTTGTTACAATATTAATGCTGGCTTATTCAAGTTTATTCAAACTTGTCAGCGCAAGTCCTTAGTCAACCACAACAACTAACAGGCAAAGTCACATCCCAACCAAACAACATTTAGTTGGCAATTGTCGAGCCAGGCAAACGGACGTCTCTCCAGCTTATGTCGGTTATATCGTTAAAGTAACAACAAACAGACTTTCTCATAATGCCACGGAAAAAACCAAAAGTGGACACAATCGAGGAGATTGAAACCAGCATTAAATTGCTCTGTGATCAGTCCAATAATCATATGAAAGTGCGTGAATACGACAAGGCTTTATTCGGTTACAATCAGGTAAGGATTACAAACAATTCCAAGTGGTAATTCAATCTCTGAAACTCAAAAAAATATGCAAAAAGCTTTGAATTTAGTTCCTAAACTGTTTTTGAAACTTTTTCCTAGAAAGACAAACCGTTGTTGAACCAAACTCGTACACCAAAATGGTGTCTATACAAAAATACTAAACCGTACCAAAAAGCTTTCATTAGAAATGGTTTATTATATCAAATTATCAAAAAGCAAAGTCTGCTGATGAAAATTTCGTACCTAAACCGGTTTCTGTAAGCGGTTCTTTGATCATGAAATTGATAAACGTTTTTCTAAGAATTCCAGGAAGTTAACCAAACATGTGTTTACGCGAAAATGCTGAAGCTTAGTGAAAACCTTAAATGATAAAATTTAGGTTCGGTTAATATTATAACCTATTAAATTAAGATAATTTTTATACTCTGTACCAAAGGTACACAGAGTAAAGATTGTGCAAAAGTATGTAACAGGCAGAAGGAATCATTTCCGACCCTATAAAGTATATATATTCTTGATCAGCATCAACAGCCAAGTCGATATAGTCCTGTACGTCTGTATGAACGCATAGATCTCTAGAGATGGTAAGAGATAGAGGTTTGAGGATGTATGGGACATATTCTTATACTTGCAGGCGGGCAGGCCTCCTCCTGCCCCCGCAATTTGGAAAAAACGATATATCTCCCACATTTTTGCCGATAGATAGTTCGTCTCCTAGAGATAAGTAGTTAGTCATCTGCCGAAGACATATAGTTGTACATTCCAAGGCAAAAAGTACTTTTCGCCCTGGGTGAAGGTAGGCGTCACTCTTGCTCAGTCTCACAACTCCATGTTGAACTACGCTGTATTTGTGTCAAAGAGAGCGAGAAGGCGGGCGAGCAAAACATTTGCTTCCGCATGGAGCAATTAGAACTAGAGAGAACGTTTGCGCTGCCTCTCAATTTTGCTGCGTGCTAAACGATAGGGCCCAAAACGATACTTATAGTGCCAGTAGGAAATCACTGTGGTTAGAGAGAGACGACCATAACCCAAATGTATCCAGAGAGAGCGAACAAGCTGACCAAAAAAGTATCTAGAGAGCGTAAATGAGAGCGAACAGCTGTACAATTTTCGACAGAAGCGGTGTCGACTGAGCAACCTTTCTCTCTTAAAATTGTTTGCTCCATGGCTTACTGACTGAAATTTAACAAGCTGTCAAGAGAGCGAGAGAGTGAGTAGAGCCTACCTTGCTTAGTATACCTTGGTTGTATCATGCACAAATTGGCAGAGAGTTAAGTGAGTGCGTGCAGTTAGAGATGTACGGAAATAAAAACGGGAGTATCGAGCATAGATAGTTGTTAGTGATGTGTAAACTAGTTAGATGCACTGGATCTGTGATTGGACCTGGATGAACTGGAACTGGTACAGCCACAGTTCCATGCAAGTGGTGGCGCCATCTAT
Organism: Lordiphosa stackelbergi; assembly: GCA_018904235.1. NCBI lineage: Eukaryota > Metazoa > Arthropoda > Insecta > Diptera > Drosophilidae > Lordiphosa > Lordiphosa stackelbergi. The sequence goes on along the minus strand of JAEIFU010001393.1, from coordinate 6,909 downwards.
TGTTCAGCAGCGCTGTTTTCAGCTGCTACTCCAGGTACCAAGTAAATTACTGAAACAATGACCGTGTTCAGCAGAAAAACTTGCTCCATGGTCAAGTATAAATTTGCAAAAATCTTCCTACTAAACTTGAGTAATGCGGCATCATAATAGCCAATTTGAGGTATCATGATACAGTAGCATGTATCAAAGAAATAGTATGCTACTTTAAAGTGATACTGCTCCCTCCAACAGCAAAAACTACTAGATGCAACATTTTTTTCTGATACCTGCTCAGGGTCCAATTATTCTTGCTGAACAAGCCAAATGTCTTTCCATTACCCAAAGCAACAAAAATTTGACTTTCTTCAGTATATTAAAGAGTTGGTGTTGATTCTAGATGATTTTTATTTACTAAACACAAAATTGTTTTCGGAAATGTCTACACAGAAAGAAAGAAGGGAATGCGCCAACCCACAAAGTTGGTAAAATTAACTTATACAAATCGTAGAGTAACTTTCACGTAAACATTTACGTAATTTAAAGAACTATTGCTATAGTAAATCTAACCGAACCTCTAACATATTACTTGTATTAAATCTCCCCTTCTTTATTCGTTCAAAATTAAAAAAATTGAAGTGCTCTATAAAAGACCACCTTAAATTTGCTAATTTGGAGTGCGTGGAACAGTGCAGTTAATTGCAGCAAAAACAAAGTATGAGATGAAAAAATCACGTCAGAGTTACTACTTCTATGGTAAAGTTACTGTAGTAGCAGTAACTTATTAAAACAAAGAAAGATTTGACAGAATATTTGTAGTTAATTTTACGAGGAGTACAGTTGGTAAATGCAACAACAAAACTCGTGCTAAAATAAACACGTGAGGCTTAAAAATTGCTTCAGTAGACTTTACTGTTAGCACAGTTACAAAACAACACCAAAACCACCTGCATAAAAAATTTAGATGAAAGTTACTTTCTATAAATCTATATTCGTGTTCAGCAAATGAAAATTATCTAGAATCATCACCACCCTTTCAATATAGTGAACCTTGTTGCCTAGTGTAATTTACCGAATATTGTAGATGGGTTTAGTGGCTCAGGAGCTATCATTGATTTGGGTCGCCCAAATATTTCTAGATATTTTCAAGTTTGAAGAACATATACGGGGGTGCCACAGAAACCTCTTCCAACCAAATTCCAACCGAATTCCAATTCTTAGGTACCACAGAAATTTCTTTTGGTTGGTTTCAAACCTCTAATGTTTTGTTAGGAGATTTTGCAAAGCTCTTTTCTCACTAGCGCCTTTTGTCGAAGTGGCGCCCTCTATATGACAGCTAGCGGATTAAGGGATGGAAACTAATAACTCATGTTTGGCGCCAACAAATTTTAAAATTTTGCATTATATTGGTGGAGAATGCGACTTAAAATTGAATTATTATTAAAAAATGCATCATAAAACATATAACACAATCAAAAAATTTCAGTTAATCATTAAATTAACCCACATCTAAAATAAGGGAAATTTTTTGGTGAGAGATTCAGCCCTGTTTTTAGAGATGGAACATCAATTGGAACATCTGGTGTTCCAACTAGATTTTCTAATTAAAAAATGAAATCTCTAGAAGTTCTGTGGCACTAACGAATTTTTCGAGAGATTTACAAACCAACCGTCGGCAAAATCTCTAGAGATTTCTGCGGCACCCCCGATAGTACAGTAAATTCATACAAACGGACCTACAGATGGACGGAAATGAATAAAATTCTACAAATTTTTATTGAACATCAAAGTAAAATATTAGCTATAACTGGAATACATTCTATATAGGGTCAAACCTTTAGCAATTGTATTCTTTGTGGTCTTTCAAATTCCATTTATGTTAACAAAGATTGATTACATTTGGATAGCCATCGTTTTGTCTGTACAGTACTGCTTCAAGGCCCTCCCGGCCCTTTAATCAGCAGACTTTGTTGCTGTCACACTTCAACACGAATGGAAAGTTACTTTTACATCAGAAATAAGCACCACAACGAGCGTTTAGATAACAGCTATCTTGGACACAAACCCATTTATTCGACTTTCAAACCTAACAAAAATTCGTCCGATACCGATGGTTCCTTTCCTGTTTACATTTCAGTGTTGTGTAATTGATTTATATTGCAGTTTATTTTACCAAAAAAAGCTCTACGGAAAAGCTTTGTAAAGGTAAAACGTTTTGAAAAAACCCGCGCGTCTTTGCATTTTATTTTTATTTCCCTGGGAATTATTTACATTTTTATTCTGAAATAGCTTTAATTTTGATCCCTTATATGTCCTTATATATTTTGGCTTTGTCCAAATTGACCCTGGGTTAAACCAATGTCTAGGTTGATAGAAACCACCTTACCCTTACCCTCCCCCCATCACACCTTTACTTGGTCACGTGCTTTTATTTGCTATCGATTGCTAATCCATTTGAAGCGTTAGTTTCCTGGCAACCCAAACACAGTTCCAATTCCTGGGGGGGACAAATCAATTATCGCTTATTTGGTGTGAAATTTTCACACCAGCCAAAATGTCCAATGTGCTGAATACTATCCTTGCCACGGACAAAGAGCAAGAGCTGCTGCAGAGCTTCATACGTACGGGCGCCAATGCAGAAGAGGAATTGCAGGAGGAGACAAACAAAAGGTCCAAGGGTCGGTCAGCTCGCAAAACCCCTATCTGGGATCAGAGCAGAGATGGCAGAGATAGAGATGGGGCACGTGGCCAAAAGGATGACGATGGTGCCGGCGGCACCAAGCGAGGCAATCGCATTGAAGCCGAACTAAAGGCCGCGCGGAAACGCCTCGAGGAGCAAATACTTAAAAAGAAAAAGCCCAAAGAGAACTTTGTGGATTTCTACACGGACAAGGATCGGGCGGCAGCGGTTAGCGCTGGATTCTTTGACATTAAGCAGAGTTTGCAGATCAAACAAAAACAGGATCGCAACAATGAGGCCTTGCTTATACCCGATGAGGCGGATTTGAGTTCGGTTATAGCATTGGGCCTGAAAGAGATCAAGAATGCCAATCCCGAGAATGCCATACATTTCTTTTGCAAGGTGTTAGCTTTACTTTCACCCTTTCGGCTCCAACTAATCCATTATCCTTACTTCCATTGCAGGCTCTGGAGCTGAACAGCACGGATATTAATGCTCTGATATCGCGCAGCAAGTGCTATCTACTGCTGGGTGAGGCCTCCAAGGCTTTGCAGGATGCCGAAACGGCTTTGGGTGAGGAGAAGAACAACATTAGAGCCATCTATCAAAAGGCCGAATCCTTGTACTATTTGGGACAGTTCGAACAGAGTTTGATGTTCTTTCATCGCGGCTTACGCGCACGTCCAGAGTTGGCCCTGTTTCGTTTGGGGGTGCAAAAGACACAGGAAGCCATTGAGAATACCATTGGAGCGAAGACCAGAACCACTGTGGCTCCGCCCAAAAGTACACCCAAATCACAGATCAGCCATATGGTACGACAAAAGCCTACTAAAGCGGATCTGGAACGTCGCAATGCACGCAAATTACTGGGTGAATTGTGTGTGGATAAGGAGTATCTGGAGAAACTGCTACTGCATCCGGATTTGGTACGAGCTGACACAAATACGGAGAATATATCAACGTTTGCCAAGGAGGCGGTAGAGTTTTTAAATAAACGTCAAGAATTTTGGCGCCAGCAAAGACCCTGCACAGCTTTACCTAATCATAAGAATCTACCCAATGATGCGCTACCAAAGTGGTTCTGAGAGCTTATAAAGTGAACTATATGTCAAACAACAACAACTACAAAACAGAGAAACGAGCAAGATCGGTTAATGCTGATGGCTTGTATGCAACTTTTGCCTGCGGGCATTGATATAAACGATTCCTATATAATGTTTAAGTATTACGTTTCTGTTGAATAAAATTATCGATGAAGTTTCAGTTAACTCGTGTCCATCTAAAATCTAGACTAGAGATGCCCAGAATGAGCTTACCGCCGCGAATATCTCAAGCAAGAACAACCACAAGAAATAGCAAGAGATACCCGATCTTTGTTTGTGCGTGCCGCCGTGAATAGCGAAAAGCGTTCGGCCACCGCGAGCGAGATGAGCGCTGACTACGCAGAAGCAACTTTGTTGTTGCGTTCCAGTTAGCCTAAGACATAGGATAGCGTGAAGAGAGACATATGTATAAGATGTTGTTGTTGGAAAAAAAGAGAGGAGAGCACATATACGAATTTGTTGTTGCTTTATGTATTCTTATATCGCGCGTGAGCCGTATACTCGCCAGCAATTCCTTTGCGTCAACCAACAACAAATGCATGGCTTGCGGAATGGGCTTGGGCACACCTGGTCTAGATTTTAGAAGTGGTCGTTGGATAATTATACCGGATGCGAGCATAGAAGGAGGCGATAGTAGATTATAGAGTAGTAGGAGATGGACGCTGACCTACGGACCTAAATGGAAAAGACCGAATTGATAATTTAAATGGTAATGGGGTAAATAATGTGTATATAAAGATCGGAAATCTCCGAAGAATCGGGAGTTTACATATAGACGAAAAGTATTCATTAATTTGAGAACAACCTGGAACAATACATCCTTACTCTTGGTAAGTTTTAATTTTAAAGGTCGCTATTCTATCCTGCAAGCGAAGTCCATGGATGGATTTTTGTCAGTAGTTATTAAGCTTAGTACTCAGACAAACTAAACTGTCCGTTGGCGAAATTGAGAGCTAATGTCTAATGTCAGTGTAACTGTTCAACTGCAAAATACCACCAAAATGTCAAACGGTCACACTGCACAGTCGCCTATAATTTGCTTGCATTTGAATTTGTTTCTTGTTTTATTTTTTATTATTCAGGAATATTTGGAGAATATAAGGAATCCAGAAGTCATGGGCAATGAAAAATCTTACCGTTAGTTTCAAATAACGCTAATCGATTGTTTCAGTCGTACTATTGCTGCTGACATTCCGGACAGGCGCTGTGTCGAGAATCGCCACAATCCACTCATCAGCAGACTTGTCTCGCTTGCAGACTTGCCACGCTTGCATACTTCGTTTTATACACAATTATGTTGCCGAATGTCAATAATGTAAAACTGTTATTAATTGTTATTATTGAAATGATGGGCTAAGTATCATGTTAGAGGTAGAGCGAAGCGGTTACTGCATGGATTAAGTGGTTCCATTTCTGTTTGATTAAGTGTTCCCTCTGAGGCTTGGACGAAATAGCATTTCCATGTTGTTCAGTTGTCCGTATTAAGGCCCTCTTCTGCTCTAGAAAACTTTTTTTTCAAAATTTTTTTATATTCTTAGCTTAGACATTCAAAAATATTATCCCAAAAGGATTCCCAGAAATTCGCAATACTTTAGAAGATATAGACTTTTTTGTCGACAAATACAAGTAATTTTCACATTACTTCAAACTTTGAACGCGTTTTTCTCCAAAACCACGTTTTCAAAATGGCGCTCACGTTTTCTCAAGTTCTACCGAACCGATTTTGATGATATAGGGCTTTATGGACGCAGAATTAAAGCGGCTATCGTCCCTACCTCAATCTTTGAGAAAAATAGTTTTTACAATTTTTTTGTACATTTATTATTTGTTGTTGGGGAAGTGGTGCACCGCGACCAATTTTGGTCTATTGTGCCTCCCTACTGAGATTACAGCTACAGTGACCCGTTTAGAGCCCTGTCAGAATCCTGAGGGCATTATTTCCTTGTTGGATTAACTTTTGGAACCTTTTGAGGTCGTGGTTCACTATTACTGCTTTAGCCTGTCTCATTCTCCTGGTGTTTACCCAGGAGGCTGTTCTAAGCGCATTCTTCCTTTCTTAGGAGTCCTTTTATAGTGTGTTGGCCTATACCGCAAAAGGGCTCTGGCCCTACCATTGCGGTGGCTGCACCCTTGCGTGCCAGTTCATCGGCCAATTCGTTTCCGGAGATGTTGTTGTGTCCCGGTATCCATCGTAGGGTCAGGTTGTTCCTGCTGCCTAGTTGGTCCAGTTTGTTCTTTGTCTCTAAGACTAGCTTAGAGGTGAACTTATTACTGCTGAGCGCTTTAAGCGCTGCTAGGCTATCGGAGAGGATAGCTATTTCTCTATTATGGTAGTTCTTTCCCATATTACGGTCTGCGCAACGGGAGATGGAACATACTTCAGCTTGAAATATGCTTGTGAATTCTCCCATTGGTTCAGATATTTTCGTTCCTGGTCTTGCTACCCCAAGTCCGGTTCCTTGGGGCGTCAGGGACCTGTCTGTATACCACATAATTGTGTGTGGTTGCATTTTATAAGTTTCTTCTAGTGAGATCCATTCTCTCTTATTACTTTGGTGTACAGTGAAGTTCCTGTCAAAGTGATACTCGGCCACCATTTCGTCTTTGGGTTGGAGGATTAAAGGGATTTCCCTTTCCAGCTTTTCAGAGTCTCTGAGGCTTACTATGTGGTTTCTACCCACTCCTTCTGCTGTTAATCTATCAAAACCTCGATTGCCGCTGTCGGACAGGTACGCATGGCTCCAGTCATGCATATACATGCCAGCCTTTGCAGTTTTTGTAACTGCATCCTAACTGTGAGGAGGTTTGCTCTATCTATATATTTATCTATATCTATCTATATATTTTCCGGCTATGCTCCTGCATGTGAATAGTGCTCTAGTGCACTTGCTGAGGGTATACTCTAAGTGCTTGTCAAATCTCAGCCTGTTGTCAAAGACAACGCCGAGGTATTTGACTTCTTTTTCCGGTGTAATGAGGCAGCCGGATAGGCGTATTGGCCTCATTCTGCTTAGCTTGTATTTTCTAGTGAACTGTACAATGATGGTTTTCGCAGGGTTTAGGTTGAGCCCAACCTCCTTGCACCAGTCAGACGTCACTTTCAGTCCCCTCTGGACTATGTCACATAAGGTTTCTTCGTACTTTCCTCTC
>JAEIFU010001392.1:0-70585 GCA_018904235.1 Lordiphosa stackelbergi | reverse complement strand
TTTCATTGGCAACTCTAACAAATCATGAACAATCTTTGCCCGTTTAAATTGAAGCCAAAGCTACCTCTCCATGCCAGACCGCCATAGTCGTTTGGTAATTCCTAAACGACTCGAGGTCAAAACCCGTGTTGCATAAAATGTGGAGTACAACCTAAGGCTTGTACTTAATCGCTAGATCAGGTTGGAACCCGCCAATCAATGTTATAGGGAATCACACGAGCAAAGAATGGGTCAAGCCAGACTATAATACATATAATCTGTACCACCAAAGTTTGTGCAATTTAAGTCAGAAGTGGCAAAGCACCCATAAAGTTTTTGAAGCTCTGCCCATCGCCGTTGTGGCCAGTGCTACCCAACATACACTAGTCGGTGTATGCCGACTATTGTAATTGATTGGTTTTCTCTTATAACTCGATTAACGTTCATCTGATCTACACCATTTCTGTGGCGAATCGATAAATAATATATTTACTAAATATGCGTAAAATAAACGAACCATCTATCTGCAAAACAAACTATGGGAGATATGACGCTTTTTCCATTTGGTACAGAGGACTGTCGGCCAGAAATCTAATTTTAGACCAAAACTCTAACATTTCTACACCAGCTAGCTAGGAAGCTGAAACTTTTTACAATGTGTTCTTTAAAGATTGAACTTGACGTACAAAATTTTTATAAAACAAATCTTGAAATTGGATGTGATCTCTTAGGTAAAGCGAACTTCACGTCTGTACCAAAGTTTTGGTACTGAAATCAGCTTCCACGTCTGTGACAGACGTTAGCGACTTCCGATCAAACTTCGCTAAATCAACTTACAATCTCAAGAGCGATAGTATTGAGATTCAAACCAGTTTTCTCCTAAAACCCATTTTCCGCCCGAACATTTCTATGCAGCTGAAGGTATCCGATCGGTCGGGTTTCCCGACATATTAGCAGCGTAAAAAAGTCTATGCAAAGTTTCAACTCGATGGCTCCAAAACTGGAGCTAGTTTAGCATAACAACTCAGCTCCAGTCAATATGCTGAACAGGGCACTTTATACTCTTTATGTGGTCGGGATGATTCGGCTTCCATGTTACAAACTCGGCAAAATTTTCAGAATTGTAAAAAACATTTGTTTGATATGTCAAATGGTTTATGGATATTAATCCAAACTGGTTTTGACATTTTACTGCCCGTCATGTCGATGATTTTCAATCCATTACACCATTTCAACCGATTTTTCTATCTGTGCTAGCTTTACTCTAGATTTATTAAACAAATAATAAAAATAAATCAATTTTAATTTAAAAATAAATATAAACAAACCATCAATAGTACAGGCAGGCTCTAGGTCTCGTTACATGGTCGCAGACACAAAGGAGGCTAGGGTGTCATACAGCTATTTTTTGGTACCTCTGCCAAATATTCAGTGACATGTGCCTACATGTACTGGCCCCAACGACTCTTACTCCATGCCGGAGCTGCCATAATCCGTTTGGGAATTCCTAAACGACTTCACCTTTGTGGTGTGTTGTGTTCCTGCTTTTGGAAAGTTACCTAGCGGACCAAACGCTCGCAAACGTTATCGAAAATGAGTGAATTACGATACTTAACCCGACAAAACTCTCTCAAACGGATTAGGAAAGAGAGAAATATGATTCGTATGTCGTTCAGTTGTATCAGTGAAAGTCCGTTTACGATAGTCGCAAAAAATAGGGTTAGCGAGCGTATTGCGATACTTTTGGAATATTTCTAGCAAGTCGAATACAATATTTACTGTGATCCGTTTTTTATTTAAAATATACTTAGAAAGTATATTGCCCCGGACCCGCAGCAATATCAAAGAAGGCGTAAGTTAAAGTCGGCTCTAACCGACTTCGATATACGCGTTACTCATGAAAAAACATGTTTAACGATAGTTAAATCGACTCGGCTGTTGATGCTGATCAAATATTTACTTTATATGGTCGGGTATTCCTTCTGCCTGTTACATACATTCGCACACCTTAATAAAACCTTTTTACTCTACGTTAGTATTTTTACGGGTATAAAAAAGTATCGTAAAATATATCGCCCAGAAGTTTGCAACGCATAGAAATAATTCATTTCCGACCCTATAAACTATATATATTCTTGATCAGGGTGACGAGCTGAGTCGATTGAGCTTTGTCCGTCCGTCTCTCGTCGCGTCCGTCCGTCTGTCCGTCTGTCTGTTTCTACGCAAACTAGTCTCTCAGTTTTAAAGCTATCGAGCTGAAACTTTGCACAGAGTCTTCTTTTACTGCACACTGCTAATATGTCGGAACCGACCGGATCGGATGACTATATCTTATAGCTGCCATAGGAACTATCGGTTGAAAAGTGGGTCTTTGTGAGAAAACTTTTTTGTTTTTAATGTTAACGACTCCCACTTCAGCGATTATTAATATTATACGCTTTCACATAGATTTGGAAGTTTTGTCAAAATCGGATGACTATATCTTATAGCTGTCATAGGAACTATCGGTCGAAAAGTGGGTTTTAATGAGAAAAACTTTTTTGTTTTTAATGTTAACGTGTCTCACATCAGCGATTATTAATATTGTGCGCTTTTACACAGATTTGGAAGTTTTGGTCAAAATCGGATGACTATATCTTATAGCTGTCATAGGAACTATCGGTCGAAAAGTGGGTTTCTATTTAGAAAAGAACCAGCTGTTTTGTTTTAATGCTGGCGTTCTTATGCTAAGTTCTCTCTGGAAAGCTCGTATGCGAGCATTTGCGAAAATAAAAATTCCTCCCGTTCTTTTGCTAAGACTATTTAGCTTTTGCGATAGTCCGCTGGGCTTTTTTTTCTTAAATTCCAGCCAAGTATGCTAAAATTTTAAAAAACAAAGTTTCAATGTAGCCCTCGCTGATAGCGCTCTGAAACCTTAAAATTTATTTAGATAACATTTTTTCTAATTTTTATACAAATTTTTACAAAGTTTTTCCTGGGAAATCTGGAAATTCATTAAAAAATTGCATACTCTTAGACTGAACAATATAACAAAGTACAACATTTAAAACTCGATTTTCTGAAAGAACAAAGAACAACCGCGCAAAAGCGCATACCTACAGCTATAGTGCCATATATAAAGAAATTAATAAGCCATATTGCAAGTGCATTGAGCGGGGTACTTTCGGGTAATCTCAACGCAAAGTAGCCGAATGTGAAAATTCCCACAAAATTTATTTTGTTTACAAAGTGAGTGTTTTAGTGACCTTTTTGATTGAAAGTCATTAAGTTATGAATATTGTCCATAACTCTTCTAAAACGAGACACGCACAACACAACAAAGGAGGCTGGTTGACAGTATAACGCTATTTCATGAATACCAATTCAATCTTCAGCTGTCTGCGCCTGTCCTTAGTGTGTTAGCAGAAGTTACCTCATGACAGAATTGCTATGACTGTTTGGGAATCCCAAAGGCAGGCTTGTAGCAAAATCCGACATTAGCAGCAAACGCCAAAAACACTAAGGCTTTGAGTGTGTGTGCATCCCGTTATCGGCCCTTCTGTTGTTAGTGGGGAAATTCTTTCTGCCCAGCCAACACAGGGGGTTTTTGTTTGAATTGCCCAAATGAAACGGGGATTTTGTTTTTTTTTTAAATGAAAACGCTAAATAAATGGAAACACCATAATATTTTTTTTATTGCAATCTACTCCGAAGTCGAAAATAAGAAATCAAATTCCGGTAACTGTTGCGCATGCCTAAATCTGACTATTATTTTTTAATTTTTTGCATCAATTTTAAGATAAATCGACTTTGAACGGCTGCCATAAAAAAAACATTTTATGAAATGGTTCCAAATTTTGCCATAAAATAGCTATATGTATTCAAAATCATTTCCGACAGTCGTTTTATCCAGTTTCCCAAACAAAAAATTAGGACTTTTGGCCAAAATTTCGGCCCGCTGGCCCAGTGTGCAGAGTATAAAAACTAAAGGCTTGGACTACGAAATGGATTAGAACAGATAGAACAATATCAGATATGATGGAGTTTCTGTGCAAAAAGCGAATGACTCATATAATTTCCTAATTATCTGATATGGCCATAAGAAGCTAACGTTCTCTTCCACGGCTACCAAAACTTGTCATGTTACAACCCAACTTTTGTGGATGTACTTTAAACTTTCTCGAAATCGTAAAATAAATCAGTTTCGCTACGCGCATCTAGCGAACTTTTTACTACTACTTTGACATTGAATTTGAGTTGATGTCATTAAGTTGATGCAATGTCATTTTTGAACCTAACCGTTTTCCTTATATAGGTTCTGCACTGGCTTATAGTTTTTAAACAGAACATTCTTAGTAAGTTTACGCTAAAAAGTACTAAACTTTTCAATGACCAAAAATTCAAAGTGTAATTACAAATTCGAGCATTTTCCCAGTTGAAGGTACAACAAAATTGTATAAAAAACTTAAGAATGGAAAGGTCACTGGACGGGGTTAATACACATGTCTTCTGTTTCTTGCTGTTGAATTTGGCACAGCATAATTTCTGCTGAACTTGACAACAACATCAACTTTTAACAGCCCTCCTCCGTTTCGCCCCTTTCCTTCTACAAACAGTAAATCAAACTAAAAACAGATTTTGATTTCATTTTTGTAACCTTGAAATTTTAAATTGTTAAATATGGATATATGTGAATTTGCATTTTTTGTGCCTTTCTTTGTGAGAATTCCGCTGTTTGTTTTGTTTTGGTGCGTGGGTGGGTGGTGGTTGGTTGGTGGTGGCTTTTTCCCCTTACGCAATGATCCAAAACACTCAGAGAGTCCACACACACAGACACACACACTCAGAGAGGGAGAAAGAAGGGGGAGTGCGAAGTTTTGGCATCACGATCTCCTCAAGACGTTTTGTTGCTTTGGCCATGTTTTTATGGCTTTGAACTTTGGAAAAATGTAGTCACACACTCACATCACACACACGCACATACAACAAACAAAAAAACCAAGTGAAATATTACAAATATTTGCATTTAGCAGTGAAATCAGCGATCGCGCCAAACACGCGACTAGAACAACAGTCCCAGCAGGCAAATGCTACAAAAGCTCAACCAGTCGGTCTCGGGTTTTGGTTTTTGATTTTCTCTGTTTTGTTGGGGCGACCGGCGTAAGCGCGTGCAAATGACAAACTGAGCGCCAAACAGCTGCCAACAAGCCACATACAAACACGCCAGCAGCGTCGACCCCAGATAGGAGGCAGCACTAGCACACACAGCAAAAGCAGAGCGCGAGCCAGTGAAGAGCTTTTAGCGGGCTCTCTCTCTCTCGATCAGTATAGTTAGAGAACAGGAAAAAAAAAGCCGGTCATAAGAACATACACCAAAAAAGTACCACATAATTTTCTGCTATTTTCGACTCATTTTTTGTTTTGGTCGTTTTTTGATAAGGTGCGAAAAAACTGGTTTTTTAAAAATGTTCTTGAGTTTTTGGGGAATTTTTCCCGAAAAATTTTACCCTCATTTAATAAAGTTTAACCATTATAAAATACTGTTTTTCTCGGTTTATTGGGCTTTTATTTACACACTATTTAGACGGGTTTTTATATATACACGGTTTGCTATTTACAATGTCGATCCTGATTTGTCTTGGCCATTTCATATGCAACGTCTGTTCTAGTTGGTCTCCCTGCCTCGTCTACTCCCTTATGCGTTCTCAATCATTCTATAAACAGTGTGACCATCGTCTCTGTCTTAAAATATCTTAACGCTTAAATACTTTTTAAGCGTTATTTTCAATAATAATTAATTAATTAATTAACCTTTCGTTAGATTCTTTAAAAACCTATTCTGCGAACCCAAACTTAAGCTAACTGCATTTGCAAGCCAACGAAAAACCTAGCCATTTTCTGCTCATCACTGCCCGCCGCAGAGTATTCTCTCAATCTTGGACTCTTTTTTTATTTGGTACCCCAAAAAGCAAAACTCTCTCGTCGCGCCAATGTGGCTGCTGCTGCTACGTCTGCGTTTCTAAGCACAAAACTTAAAGAATTTTTCGCGTTTATTTGTTTTGTTTTCTGCTTTGTTTATTATGGCTAGAGCTAGAGCCAGAGCCACAGGCTGTAGCTTGAAACGGACAGCTGCCTGCTGGTAGCTGGTAGCTAGAAGTTTAACGGACACGGTGGTCTTTTGCTGGCTTTGATTGCTTGCGCCGCGCTTAATTGAATGCGCGTTCTGACACGCATCGCTTGACACTTGTTATTGGAGACATCGTTCCCTTCTTCCCCCACAGTACCCCAGCCTCCCCCGCAACAGTAGATGTATGTATGCCCTCGGGACAAGATCACTTAGTAAAGAGTCAGAAGTCATTTATAAAATGTTCGGTACAAAAATCTCAAACCTAAAGATTTCCGCAGTTTTTTGTACAAGTATTGTATAAATCAGTGGAAGATTGGGCTGGGCTGAAAGTGCGCAATGGGCCACTATGTGCCCATCAATTAAACTGTAGGGTAAAAGATAAAAACAAGGAAACAATAGAGTAAGAACAAAGTAGATCAAAAACTTAATAAAAATAATTAGAACATTAAGATATAAGCCTGTGTTAAATGCGGGGAAAGAATTTCCCGCACTAACAACAGAAGGGCCGATACGGGGCATGCTTACATTCAAAGATTTAGTGATTTTGCCTTTGGGATTCCCAAGCGGTCATAGCAGTTCTGTCATGAGGTACCTTCTGCCAGCCCATTGAAGTTAGGTTAAGACTGCTGAAGATTGAATTGGTATTCATGAAATAGCGTTATACAGTCAACCAGCCTCCTTTGTGGTGTTGTGCGTGTCTTGTTTTAGAAAAATTATGAACAAAATCATAACTTAACGACCTAGAGCCTGCTTAAAAAATCTACGATTGATAAAAGGCTTGAAAAAGTGCAATTCAATAAATAAAACTTAACTAAACTTAAATCAAGAAAGAAAAAATTAAGGAAAAAGTATACTATATAGTGAAGTATATATTGAAAAGGGAAAATAAAGAAGGACTGTACGAAAAAAAAAGACTTTAGGAGGATTGTAAAAATAAAATAAAATTAGGAAAAAAGGACGATAACAATGAAGGTAGAAAAGTGAGAAATAAAAAGGCAGACAACTATGAAATAAAGTTGGTAATATGGAGGAGAAGAAATATAAATAGTGAAAGCTAAATTCGGCTCGACCGAACTCTATATTTACCATTGCAGCTTGTAAAAAAAAAGAAAAAAAAAAAAAAAAGTATAATAAAAAAAAAAAATAAATAAAGTTTAGACGGATAAAAACCGATAAATTAAATTATTTAAATATTATAAAAAAATAATAATTAATTAAATTAAATAATAAAAAAAAAAAAAATAAAAAATAAAAAAATAAATTTTTAAAATAAAAAAAAAAAAAAAAAATACAATTTTAAAAAAAACAACTTCTATAAATATCGAGCCCAATACTTTTTTCTCTTTAAATTTTACTTAAATAAATTCCTACAAACTTCTATTATTTTAAACCACATAAAAAAAAAATTTGGCTCACTTGATATTGTTTGGAAACTCTGACGGTTTCGGAAATCAACCAAGGAGAAAAGCCGGGATCCAAAATAAACGGCACTTCCTTTATATGTGAAGTCCTGCAAATACGCCCGGCTACTAAATTAGATGAAAATACTTCCGTTTTAACTGACCTATGATCTGGTAGCCGACCTTATTCTTATCATTTCTCATATAAAGACCTCCCTAGATTAGTTCCATTAAAATCAAATAGTTCATACGAAAATCTCGAGAGGTTTCTGGAACACACCCGATAATTACAATTTTCTTTTGACCTGATCAAGTAATCTCTGACATATAAACTTAAACAATTCTAATTCTAAATCCTTAAGTTCATATGGAAATCGACTTCGATATGAGTAATACACCTATTATATAATAAACATTTCATTTTTAATAAACTAAAATTGGTCATTTCCATTTGATTAGTTTAATTATACTTTGCTATATGTGGTTTTCAAAACAACAGGGAATAACTCCAATGTGGAAATTTTTCATTCTTCTGACACTTGTGGGGGTAGAAATGCTAAAACTAGGTTGGGCTATGCTTAAGTTGACTTTCCTGATAAATAATCCAATATTTAATAATCTTTAGACGCTAACAATCGATATTTTACTTTTTATGAATTGAATGATTACCGTCATGTTTTTCACTAACGTTTTGAATTTTGTTTTAATAATTAACAGAAATTAGTTTACCTTTTTCACTTCTTCTGATAGCAGGATTGATTCCTGGAATCTAAGAAATCGGAATTCAAAAATAGGCGGAGCTCTTTTTTCCAAAGAGTTGACAATTACTGAGCAATGTCATCCTCTCTTTTTCAAACTTAATTTTGCATGCCTGCCAGCCATAAAAATACTCATACGCATTTTATATTTCAAGCCAATCTCAATTAAAGATAAAAGTTAACGTTTGAGTATTAAGTAAGTTGACCCCGAACGGATAATTCAATCAAGACTTGGCTTATTGCAATTTTGGGTCCGCAAATTTAATAAGGTTATGTTCTTAGCTTTTGTACAAAAACTCTGCTTTTCAAGTATTTTGAAATATTTTAAGTTATTGCTGATTTGCTCACTATTCGCCAGTAATTCAATACCTAGCTGAAGTGAACCAAACCATTTGATATTTCGGTTTTTGGTTCAGTTTCAGCATTTTAACATACCGGTTCGGTTTACGGTCGGTTCACGAGCGAAAAAGCGGTTCGGTTCGGTTCAAAACCGGGTTTCGGTTCAAAACCGGTTTGCATCTCTGGTAGAAACAAAGGTATTGAATGATTTGCACAGAACAATTTCATTTTCGTTTTGAACAATGTTAGTATGTGGACCTTTCTCATGTGCGAAAAATTCAAAGCCCACACGCCACAAAGCCCAAGAGATTGAGATAGCCAATCTTACATTTTACCAATAGATGGCGCCACTATTGTGTGGCCGGTTTTTTATATGACAGCTATTTAATATATTCATCCCAATTTGATCAAAATCGTCAAAATTGTGTTGAAGCAGAAAACATTTTAACCATTGAAATGAAGAAAGTTTTTGAACTGCTAAATATTTTTGTTGAATTTGAGCAAATGAAGTTAGCCGTCTGTTACTCAGGGTCGTTAACTAACCAAGCTTACGAACATAAATGTTACAATATATTCATAATATGCAGACAGCGCACGCTGTCCTCAAATATTTATGGCAAAAGTTGTGTTCCCTAAGAAAAATCCACAAAATATTTAACGTTTCTTGTTTATTATTCGATCTTTATAAAAATTTCAGAGCTAAAAGATATTGCGATATCTTCAAAATTATGGGATCTATTCAAAAAATTTTAATGCGAGGGCGGGAGTTGTCGTGGCAAAGATCTAAAATAAAAGAAGTCTTCTTTTAGGTGCTCTATCTCTTCTAAATTCTGATATCAAGGTGTTCATACAGACAGACAAATAGGGTTTTATCGATTCGGATGCTGATCAAGTAGGGATATACTTTAACATTCTTTATTTACATTCATTTGCATACAGTTTATACCCTATAGTACTACCATTTTAGTTAACATCATCGATTGATTCATTCACAAGATTCAATATCGAGCGATAAACGACTACAATCGACATCGCTGTACAGTGGCAATGGCGATGTGTAATGCCGCGAGGCGATCAGGACCGCCTCTTCCTCTTGAATCGTTCTACATTTAAAACTTCTTTCTCAAATTAAGTATTGTAATAAAACTTCTCTGTAACATAAAGGGACGTACACAGGATTTTGATTAGGGATGACAAAGACCTTAAATTGTTTGAGGGCATTATTTTGCTAAAAGTTGCTATCATAGTCAAGTTTGTTAAGTATTTCGGGCAAGAAGTCTTGAACTGTAGTATATATAAGAAGAATGCGCCTGAGCAAAATTTCGGAATGCGCGGAGTCAGATTTTGGCACCGATACCTCCTTAGCAAAATTTAAATAAAATTGACTTCGATGGATCGAAACAAAAAATTATCAAAATGTTTGGTTGATATCAATTCGTTTCGAATTTAGCTTTTCATTGTAGTCTGCCTTCAGAGGATTTAACAGGTGGCTGATATTATTGGACGAGTTGGACTACTTTTTGGAAACAAAACATATCCTAAACTGTGGGAGGTAAAACCGTTCGATTTCAGTGGCAAAGATGCTTAAAGTTTAGAAGAGAACATGCGATGGTCCTGTCCAGTGGGCGCCTTATGACCAAGAAATCGAAGTAGTCACTATGGTATTGTAAACGCAAAATTCGGAAAATATCGCGAAAACGATGGATCGAACTATGACGAATTTACGTAAAAATATTATTTGGTGTTTGGTAAATTGGTCTTATATAGTGGCCTATAGATTTGTGTTTTTGCTGTAACAAAGGATTATACAACTCATTCTGTATTGCAGTGAAAGGATATCTGCCGCCAAAACAACTTTCTAATTTTTGCTCAAAGTAGGAAATTTATGTTTTAATATGGCAAAATGTGGTTATTTTTTAAATTATTGTTCAGTTGGCACAATGTTGTTTTTCATAAGAAGATTTTCAAATAGCATACTACAAATCAGCGCCCCTGTATATGCCCTGGTGATGTCCATCTTTAAGTTATATTACTGATTTTCTTCCGATGAGACTGTACTTCGGAGCGTGCGCGCACCGACTGGAGTCGATAGAGGGCGTTCCTAGCTAACGAACAAGCGGCTGGTCAGTTGTTTCCGAGCACGTGGAAAGCCAGGACAGGCATTTTCGCGCGACGCAAGCCGGCAAGAGGTACGCGATCAAATTCTGTGTGAAACTCGGTAAATCTGCGACAGAGACGTTTGATATGATCAAGCAGGCTTTCCCAGATGTTGCTTTAGCAAGAAGTGGTGTGTTTCGGTGGCACCAGGCCTTTTTGGAGGGCCGGGAAGAGGTCGCCGATGAAGACCGTGCTGGAAGACCTTCAACTTCGACAAACACCGACAATGTGGCTCGTGTGCGCAAAGTTTTGAACTCAGACCGTCCACTTAGTATTTGTTTTATTGCCCAGATATTAAATTTTCCTGTATGTGGTTCGGAGCATTTGAACATGCGCAAGAAGTGCGCGAAGATGGTCCCAAAAGTGAACGTGAAAAGTGTCTTCTCGTGAACAGCTACCTGACCAAGGCCGGCACTCCAACGCTTCCGCAGCTGCCTTTCAGCCCAGATGTGGCCCCCCCTCTCCTGAAAGGCCGATGAAAGGCAAGCATTTTGAGACGACAGAGGGGATCCAAGAAGCATGCTCCGCGGCTCTCAAGGCTTTTCAGGAGAATGCCTTCCGTGACGCCTTCAATGCTTGAAAATCGCGCACAGCGCTGCATCGACGCAGAAGGAGCCTATTTTGAAAGTTTTTAAAGAATTGTAACGATTGGCTCAATCAATTTTTTTAAACCGACTCAATCCTATTACTTTCCGGAAAAACCCTGTATGTATGTTTAATTTAAGTTGTTGTACGACGTAAAGACGGCCAAAATTAAAAACCCCCAACAAACCAACAGACAAATTAAGTTTTGCCCTCTCGGTAGAAATAATAACCGATGCTCCGACTTTCTTATTGGAATCCTTGTGTTGTATTTAGATATCTCCCATTTTGTTCAAGTGTTCCATTTAATGCTGCTGCTGCATATTTAGCCAACAACTTGGCTTGCCACCAGACGCCATAATGCTCAGCTTGCACTTGGTTTTTATGACGTAAACTGATCGTACTGACTGGCCATATAAAACTATAACTCAAAAAGCATTTTAGAACCCCATTTGCATAGAAGGCGGCGGCGGCGGCGGTGGTGGTGGTGGTGACTGGCGGCCAATCAAGTTATTCAACATTTCAAAATGAAATTTTTAACGAGCTTCAAAATGCAACGACAAGACTAACGGCTGACAGCCTGGCGGTGATTAATACGACGTTTTGCGTTTCGTTTAAACAAGTGCAAAACTTTAAATTTGATACCAAGCCAAATGAGTCAACGTCACACAACTCAGACAAGGAAAATGGTTTTTTATCTTTTGTGTTTTTTTTTTATTATTAAAGCTAAATGTTTACACAAAAAAAAAAGAAATATAAACAAGCTGACAGCAATTAATCATTAGGTAGTATTTCATATGGTTTACATAGTTTTTTTTTTTATTTTTATTAAATAGATCACAAAATGTTTGTTCAATGCATTGCCTACTTTTAGGCATCGACATATTCTATAACATCATCGATTTTGACAGTCTCATCACTGCCACCGGAATGATCTGACCCCGAGTCGGGCAGCAAACCACCGGCGGCTCCACGCATATCCATATGCTCCATGGCCGCCAAACTGGCGGCCCCATCCAGACACTCAAAGCTATGCTTACTGTACTGAGGTCGCACTGTACTGGTGGCTGCTGCGCCAGCCGGCGGTGGCGGTGGTGTATAGTTGGACTGTAGATGCAGCTTTTGATTGCGAAGTGAACTCAACTGATTGGGATGAAATTGTGGCCTGGCTTCGAGATCCTGACGTAGATCACGCACGTGTCGCTGAGCGTGTGTAATGGGCGGAGGTGGCTGCGGCATGGGCGTAGCGCTGGCAGTTGAACGCCAAACGGGCGTGGCATAACTGGCATTATTGGCATGACTGGACGGCAGTTGGGGCGGCTTGGGCAGGGGTGTGGCATATTGGGCCTGATATGCCGGCGGCATGTCATTAGCATCTGTAGAGGGGGAAATACGAATTAGCCAAAGGGCAACGTGGGAATGGAATTGGTTAGGTTAAAGCATGTTGAGTACCAGCCACCAAATATCAAACTACTTGTTAAGCGTTTTAACCAAGTCAAATTGTATACCTTTGTGGTCTTATGTGCTCCATTATCAGGGCCTGGCCTGTGTGTGCGTGTGTGTGTGGGTGTGTGTGTGAAAGTGGTTAGAATTGAGTTAAATATACATAGGACTTTCAAAGGGATATCAGCTTAACGCACACACAGGAAGCACATTTAAGTGGGCATTTGAGTTGTGCATATTTAGCCATGATTTTTTAACCTTATGCATCCTATGTGGATTGGGTGTTATGCATGCAGTGCACACCCCGTTGACTTTTTGCTTCAAAATTTGTGAGCTCCTTAAATCTTTCCAAGTGGTTTCCACTTTAAATACCCATGAGAAGCAAATTTTAATGTTTATTTGTCGTGTGGAACCTATGTGGATTGTGGGTTTAGCTTGCAGTACACATTTCCTTATGATTTGTGGACTTTTTGCATTGATATGTTTCTTTATGTCTCTCAACAGAATTTGGGCTGACACAGGAACCACATTTAAATGAGTTTTTTGGGGTGTGGAACCTATGTGGATTGCGTGTTTTGCCTGCGGTATACATTTCGCAATGATTTTTCCTCTTTTTGCATTGATAAGTAAATGTAAAATTGGCTGACAGCTCCTCCAACGGGGCCAAGCCAAGCTTGCATTGATAAGTGCTCATTCGATTTAATGTGGATCGTATGTTCTGCTTGCAATACACAATTGGCTTTGATTTTTGCATATTTCGCTTGCAAAACTGGATCTTCAGCTTGGTAAACCCACGGGTAACACATTTCAATATTCATTTGCTGTGGTGGATCTAATGTGGATCGTGTGTTTGTCTTTCATTAATATATTAGCATTGGGAACCCATTTTAATGTACATATGGCTTGTGGATCGTGTGTTTTGCTTGCAGTACTTTCAGTTCGCTTTGATATTTTGACTTTTTGCTTAAAATGGGATCAACAGATCTTATGTGGATTGTGTATTTTGTTTGATCCTTACGTTTATCTAAGGGATATCGTGGGTAACTCAATGGAATTGGCTTGTGTATCGTGAGTTTTGTATAAATCCATGGAAATCCACAAATAGCGCATTTTAATGTACATTTGTCTTGTGGATGTAAGGTGGATTTTAAGTTTTTCGTGCAGCACACATTTCGCTGCGATTTTTGGCCTCTTTTTAATAAAATGTGCTCAGTGCATACTATGTGGATTGTGTGTTTTGTCGTTTGCGCATAGAAGTAGCGCATAGAAGTATCCAGTCGGGACTTGCATGATCTTATGTGGATCGTGTGTTTTCATGGCTCTTGAAAATCATATCAACTTTGGGAAATGAACATTTGGCTAGTGGATAGTGTGTTTTGCATGCAATACACATTTCGCTTTGATTTTTCAACTTTTTGTTTCAAAATAAGCTGTGTACCTCCTATGTGGATCGTGTGCTGGTCATAATCTTAGGTGGATTGTGTGTATTCTATGCTTAATATGGCTATAACTACAATCAAAGATTTATAGATATTATAGATGACGCATGTGAAACAAAAAACGATTGTTTTTGGGAGCTGACATTGGATCATAATTTTTGCCTCTCGCTGCCTTGACGAGGATACAAATATTGAAACTTAGCTATACGTTTTCTAAATTAGCTATACGGCTGAGAGCAAAAATTTATAGATGTTATAGATGACATATGTGGCGCAAAAACGTTTTTTTTTGGGAGCTGACATTGGATCCCAAAAAAAAAGTTTGTATGAGATGCGGTATCTATATATGTAGTGTCTTTGCTACAATATTTCTTATTCAGGCCTGTTCCCGTTTCCGAATCCGATTGATCGGAATTAGTGAGAGTTGTGATTTCGAAGAAACGATTGAAGAATTCACTCGAATCTTTTTGCCATCAAGAGGATGGAATGAAGGAAAATGGGACTTTGAAGTTTAAAGCCGAATAACACAGTCGGTTTTTAAAAACGAGAACATTAAGCAATTCCGATTCCGCATGATTTGATCGAAATCGAAAACGGGAACAGGCCTGATTGTTTAAAAACTATTCGAGTGCTGTTTAAATAGTTTACGAAACGGGTTAGCTTAGGACTGTACCAAAGATAATGTGCATATGTTAAATAGACCTAAAATATTTGAAAACAATTTTAAATTCTATTTTTTTTTTACATGGGATTGGATAAGTTAGTTACAATTTAGGTGTCTTTTGGTACTTTCTCTGTCAATTGGTTTAAACCTTCCTTCAGAGTTTTGTGACTGAACCAAGGCTGAATATGTTTTCTAAGTTTCTAATTTTCTGTTTTCTCTCACACTGATTGTGTCTATGACTCTCAGAGAGTGTTTGTTTTCAGAGAGTTCTGTTGTCTTATAAACGAAATACACTAATACACATGCGAGTGACTTTGATTGTGTGCATAAAGCCCAACTATTTAGTTTTCATTTGTTTACAAAATTTACTTAATAATTATATAAACATTTAAATACATTCGGATTAGTTTTAGTTACAACATCGGGAGGGAGGGAGGATTCACAGCCCATGGTTTTTTTGTTTTTACAAGATTTTAATGCCCATTTAACCCGAACCAGTGTTTCTATTCCAATCGAGACCTCTGACCTCATCATACTCGTATCCTCCTCCATACTTACTGGCTGATGAGTTAATGGGCTCCGAATAAACTGGAGCTGTTCCCTCATGCGGTGATGAGTATTCGCTTGAGAGTAATGGCTGCTGTGGCTCCTCATAGATGGGCTCATCCTGACTGACCGCCGATGAGGGTGGTGCACTGGGCAGTGAAACGGGTAGCGGCAATTGCTGGTGGTGTGGGTGGTGCTGCTGCAGCTGTTGATGGTAGATAGCATCCGCATGATGTCTATCCAAATGGCATGAGAGTTTGATATTGATGCCACTGGGCAAATCGGGCATGTTGTTTACAATATCTGTGATGAGATCATTGCATTCGTTCACCGTTAGTTTACCACTGATGAGCTCCTGCAAACGTTTATGCAAATGTGAGCCCTCCTTCAGCAGATTGGCCTCCGCCTGCAGGGATTTACGTTCCGTCTCGGAGAACTCACATTTGTGCAGATTACTGGAAGTCTGGGCATGACTCTTGCGGCGCCTACAACAGACATACAGCAGGGCCGGAATACCAGCCAAAAGAGCTATGCTGACTATGCCCATCACCAGCCACATGATCACCGTGACAATATCCGTACCGCGATTCATGCGAGCGATTTCCTCTTTGGTGATAAACTGACCATTGCGCCACACCAGCTTGGTGCCATCCATGCACTGTAGAGTGCGATTACTGGTGACTCCTCTGCAAGCCTCGTTCGCATAGCGTCTCTGATTCACGCTGCTGGCATTAAAGCAGTCCTGCTCCCGCTTGCTCAACAAGCAAAAGATCTCCGAGCTGAGATCATGATCGGTCCACGTGTTGACATAGCTGCTGTCACAGCTGCACGAGCGATCCACACTAAGGCGATGCACCTGGCAGCTGCTGAAGTTCAGGCTGCCAGTTTGTGGTGTGCCCAGCCAATTGTTGGCAAACGTGCAATTGAAATGCTTCGACGGACCCAGATCCATGTGCTGGAAGTCCGTGAAATGATTATTCTCCACCACAATCTGCGCGCCGCCCATCTGTTCCCCGTTCTTGACCATCAACCAATCGCTGGCCAAATGGTTAACAGTATTCTCCTGTATGAACACATCGACGCTATAGATCTGCAGGGCCTCCGATTTGATGTCGTTGATGCTGCAATTCAAAACTAGTTTAGATGGTGTTCAGAACTCAACTTGTCCTACAACTCACGTGTTATTCTTGAGCGTCAGCTTGGAGATGCCACTACCCATAATGGCCTCACTATCAATGGTTCCAATAATGGTGCCCGTGATGGAGACATGTTCACTTTGCAGCTTACTCGTAAAGGCCTTGGCCTCAATGGTCTCAATGCGGCAATCCTCAAAGAACAATTCATTGATTTTGGTCACATCAAAGGCATGGGTTAGTATGCTGCCTATGGTGGATTTGGTAAAGCTTATCTTATTCATGGACACCTCGAAGCTGTGTATGCGATCCATATGAGCCGCCTCAATGTGCAGCTATAAAGGGTAAGAGAGTTG
This sequence comes from Lordiphosa stackelbergi, assembly GCA_018904235.1. Taxonomy (NCBI): domain Eukaryota; kingdom Metazoa; phylum Arthropoda; class Insecta; order Diptera; family Drosophilidae; genus Lordiphosa; species Lordiphosa stackelbergi. Next base: position 53,683 of record JAEIFU010001392.1, on the reverse strand, counting down.
GTAGAGTTGGACGTACAGAGGAGCTAAATTTCCACTTACATTCACATGTGAGCGTGCACTACGATCTGTGCTGGGATTAAAGGCTTTCTCATGCATCACCAGTTGTCCTATGTGTGCAAAACTGCAGGACATGTTCATATTGGAGAAGGCGCCTTTAAACAAAATCAGTTCCTGGCTATGTTCCACGTGCAATTTGAATTCACCGCCTGCGAAAAAGAAAATGTAAGAAAAACTCACAAAAGAAGGATTTCTTTTTTTTTCGTTCTCACCCGAAAATGAATTTTCGCGCAAAAACACCTTGGCCACATTCAGTATCTGTATATCCGGATATCCACCCTGATTGTTACGAAACGCATCGTGTGTCAGTTCCACCTGATCATTGCCTTGGACACCATTGACCACAAAGCGATTGACACGATTCTGTGGACGAAAGAATCCCTCGTGTAGCTCCAGTTGAGTGCCTCGCTCAAGTGTTACCTCAATGCCTGTAACACTTTGTGGCACCGAATAGGCACTGTTCCATATGCGTGACAGCTGTGCGAGAGAAAAAGAGGCAAGATAAGATATGTATGTGTACACACACTGCAAGAGGATGGATGGATGGCTGGCTGGGATGGGATGGGATGGAATGGATGGTTTCCCTCTGTTTCATGCTTGACTTACATTTCTTGCATTCTGTATTATTTTTAAGCGTAATGTCTGCGACAACAACAACAACTACAATGGCAACTTGACCGCAACGTTCATTGCTCCAGCACCCAACACACTCCCCGCACCCGCACCCGCAGCTCTAAACGTCTGCGCCCTCTCCACGTTCTCCCTCTCTCTCTGTGCAATTTTCTCATTAAATTAAGTGAAAATAGTTTGACTTGAAGTGCCTGGGGTGACGACGACGACGACGACGATGTCTACAACAATGGCAATGCCTGCTGTTGATTGTGCCATCGTTGGACAGTCACCACGTTCTTTTGGAGATAATTCACGTTCTAAGCTCAAAGATTTACAAAAGTTTTTAGGTGCCAAGTTGTAAATTTACTTGCTGAATCAATCTTCAAATAAAGGAAAATTGGGCCTGGGCCACGAACTAATGTTTTCACCTGATCATTTGAGGTAAAACTGAAATTTGAATGGTTACATTTTTGGAAAAACTATGCAAAAACTAACTCAATAGCTACCAAACTCCCTTTCTTTGCTGTCACATTCTTGACATTTCATGAATGTTGTGGGTATTAACATTTTTCTTTCTGCTAATTCTTTTATAAGAAGTCAATGTTTCAGTGACACATTCATGGCACATTTCAAATGTTAACATTTTCTCTGTGTATTTTCTCATAAAAAAAGTAATTTCCATTCGTGAATGTAATATTTATTTTCTTATAAGAGATGAATGTCTTTTTTTGATGAACATTCTTGACGATTGTTTTGCATTTTCGACAACATTCACTGAGAAGAATGTTTGAGTGTTAACGAGAAGATGGAACTTGTCGACAATGTGGAACATTCTTAGTGTAAACAATTATTTATTAAAGATGTAAAGATGAATGTCCAATCGGATGAACAAACTTTTGTGAATGTTTTAAATGTTAACATTTGTTTTATATATTTTTTTTTATTTATATGGGTTTTTGCGACCTGTTTTTTGTCAAAGTTTTGCATATGGAGGTGGGGGGGGGGGGTGGGGGGAGAGTTACAATTCAATGTAATCAACACAAAATTGTTTCATAAGAGATAAATGTACACTCAGATAAACATTTGTGATGAATGTTTCACTGAATTTTTCACAGAATTTTTTGAGTATTACCATTAGGGCTACATTATGGTGAGGGAAGAATATTGAATATTAAAACTTTTTGTGTATGTAAGTTTAACTTTGACCATTCTCGTGTAACCCTAGTGAACATTCATCATTCATTCATGCTCACATTGGTTGAGTGTTTGTCAGTAGAAGAAGGCAATAGCTCGGAATTTGCACGATAATGCAAACTTTATGCAGTTTTCTTAGTTGGCAAGGGAATTCTACCAGAACAGTTAAACTAAAGGTATAGAAAAGGGGTGTCGAAAAACCCAAAAGCCTATCCCATGTGATAGCAACTCATAATTCTGCCGGCGTCGCAGCCGACAGACTTATAGAGAAAGAGAAATACGTGTGTGAATGATTGCAAATGCTTTTCAAATTTAGTTTCTTATTGCAAATAAATTTCTGAGTAATTTTCGTAAATGAGCGTTTTTGCTCCATGCAGATAAACTTGCCTACGCTTTTTAATCCATAAAGAACTCTACGGACGTGTAAAGTAGGGAATCTAGTTTACTTTGTTAAATATTTCGTTAACGTGGAACATAAGTCTAGTGTGACCAAACTTAATAACGAAATACGCAGAAGTTAGTGGGTCGATCTACTCGATCAGAAGTGTTTTGTTTGACATCTTCCCACCATTCAACCAATACAAATGAAAATTAAAAAACTCACTATTGACTTAAAAGAAAACAACTTTCTAAAGTAAATTGGGTTGTTATCACGAAAATCGAAATATTATCGACAAACGCTTTTTTTCGATTTTTCTAAAAGTTGCCTTCCACTTAAACTCCCATAACTTTTTTGTTTTTCAAATGATTGAAAATCTCTAAGCAAATTTAATAGGAAAAAACATATTGTTCTCGGACAAAAATGAGGTTTGTGATGCTATGGGCTGGGAAAAATATTTTTTTGCCAAATTTCAAAATTGATCGCTTTTAAAATGCTTATTAGATTCATAATTTTACAATTGTTGTGTTTTTTTAATTGACATGGCTATTTTCGCCCTGTTCCGAATTTCCGAGTCGGTTTCCGCGTAAACGTTGTCTTTTCTTATAAATTAACAAAAAAAAATGGAAGGTGCGAAGAATGTCTGTGGTTACTAGATCGGGTCGTTTCTTTTGACGAATTGATTCCACTTTACATTCAGCAGTCGGTTTCAATTGCTTAAAAAAATTTTGATTTTTCTTTAAACCGGATCTGAGTAACCATAGATCTGATTGTCAACTTCATGCAAAATTGTTCAATTGGTATTCCATTTGCAAACTAAAAAATGGGCAACTGAAAAAAAACCACTAAATAAAAACTATACAAGAAGGGGAAAAGAAATAGTTTTCAAACTACTTCAGCATTTTCAGAAACTAAGTGATCCTTACACTCATGCGTACCATAATTTGATGTTCCGCTGAACGTACGTTACACTGTGACGGTATGACACTGAAATGTGACGCTCCTTGAGGAAGTGTAAACCGAACTTTAGTTGCTGTTAGACATTATTGATAGCGTGTTTATCCCTAGAAAAATAATGGTTAAGCTTAGTTTAATTTCTAGAACGTTTGGTAAATTAAGTCCAGAAAATGCCCAAATTTAAATGCAAAAAGAGCGTTAACTTATTTTGCAATGTTTACGGGTTGGATGTTGGAACTACCGAACGAGTTAACATAACGGAGTCGCTTAAAATAATGTATTTTAATTACTTCAAACTGGCAATAAAAAGTTAAGGTGCTAATTGGGTTCCACACCTGTTACGCTTAAATTGCCGTAGAATTTGGCAAAAGAGAGCTTTAGAAGAAAAAAAAATTTGTTATTTATCACATGTGATAGGAAGTCAGATTTCTGCCAGCGTCGCAGCCGACACACGCAAAACAAGAGATCTAGAGTACGTTTGAAAAAATTGATACGAAATCTTCAGTATTTCTGGCTAGTTTTCAGGTAACACGGGCCTAGCCGAGCAATAATCAATGATCCTTAATTGCCATTCCTACAGATTAATTCAAATTTTCATATAAAATTTTCAAATTAAAATATTTATTAACAGTTTTCACAATGTCTCTGAAATTTTACTTTCTGAACCCGAACCTTGACGCCTTTTGTGAAAATTTGGGTGTTGAAAGCGATGAGCAACGAGAGAGGATTCACCAGGAAATGATGTCAATTAAGCACAGGTACCAACGCAACAGGGGCTTTAATAAGCCTCTCATCCGAGAGTCTCAAAGAAACGCATACTGCCGCAAAAAGTGGTGCCCCATATTTTGAAAATGTTTAAAATGAAATTTTATTAGAATTATTCTACACCTGAGATCATTAAAACCACTCACTTAAGTCAGAAAAAGCAGCCACAGCGGCATCTGAAGAAAACTATAGTTTTGTCTATTTTCACCAAAAAAATTCGTAAGAAATTCACCTTATGTCCGATTTCTGCATTTGAAGACTTTTTTTAAGTAAATTGAATTATCTTTACTGTCCAATTAAAAAAACACAACGATTTTGTATAATTATGAATCTACAAGCACTTTAAAATCGATAATTTTTGAAATTTAGCAAAAAAAAATTTTTTTTCTTTATTTGAGCCCATAGCATCAACAGCACACACCCCAGCTCATTTTTGTCCGAGAACAAAATGTTTGGCCAAGTTTTTTGTTTTTAAACTTGTTTAGAGATTTTAAATCGTTTGAAAAACAAAAAAGTTATGGGAGTTTAAGTGAAGGCAACTTTTGGAAAAATCAAAAAAAGCGTTTATCGATAATATCTCGATAACGCGTCGATAGAATTTTTTTATATGCCGATTTTCGTGATCAGCGGGCCAATTTACTTTAGAAAAAGTTGGTTTGGTAAAATAGGCAGGACTTTACACAGTTTGTGTGGCGCCACATTTCAAACTGACCAACTATACAAAAAACGTTATCAGCTACAGAGTATTTTACAATCGGATTTGACTGACTTTCTTACTTGTTTAAATTTAAAGAGGGTCGTTAGTTAAACTCTTACAGCCAAGTGGCATCTTAATAAACAGTTTCATGAGTATGACAACTTCATTTCGCCTCTCTACAGCCCTTATTTCAACTATTCTCTTTAGAGTCAATGAACGTTTATCAATTTTTTAGAGTAAACAATTTTAATAGAAAGTTTCTTTCTTATCGTTTTGCGATAACATTTCTTTGTTATAAAAGGAGAGGAGTAAAAATAAGACATACATATGTATGTCCGCTGGACATGGTCTTGCTGTTTGACCAGGTCAATTTTGTATCTTTTGGTGTGGAAAATTCAGCCACATGCTTGTTCCATGTGGTTTAAATGCCATGTGCTGTGTGTTTTGGTTTTTTTTTTTTTTGATTTTTCCAAAATGCATATCATAATTTATTTTTAATTGGCTTTGTTTTTGTTGTTATTTATGTGCTGTTTGTTGCTTTTGGCACTCTCCAGCCAGGCGACGGCTGCTATTTCCGCTCGAACCAACAGAACCAACAAATTCTCAAGCTAAATATAATTCATGGAAATTTGTTGGCGACAAAAAGTTGTTTTGGGAAAATGGAAACGGTGAAAAAACCAACTATATATAGCCCGGGAGACTTGGAACTTCATAAACTTTACGCGAGAAGGGAGAGATGAGAGAAAATCAGACAAACAAGCGAATTAAAACTCACACGTAATTGAGACTTCCTCCTTAAGCACAAGCAAAGAAAAGCTAAGAAAGAAACAAGAAACTGGAGCAATTGAAAGAAATTGCGCCCAATACGAGACAGCGACGTGTAAACTGATGGATGGGCAGACAAGTGGGGAGGAGGCGAGGAGGGGCGCAGCGCAGACAGACGAGGAGGATGCTGCTGTGCTGCGACAAATAATAATAATAAACAGAAATGCAAGGAAAATCTCGCCAATAGAAGCAAACAAGGCCTGGGCCAGGGGCATTGGCAGAGAGTTGTCACAGCTGCAGTCAGACATTGAACCCAAAAACGAGGCCACACCGCAATGTCTCGTCTCGAACGGGCAGGTGCTGCCCCCGCTCCGCCCCGCCCCCTTTTTGTTTACCAAATATGGCCGCGACTTGTTTGATTCATGCCAATTATGCGGAAATTGTACAGACACGCACCCGCACCAGACCATCCAGACCACAGCTCGTTTATATGTATAAAGTACAATGCATAGAACATGTGGAAGTCACCCAAAAATTGTGAAATATGGAAAGTAACAGCAAATGCAAGTGGCTTTGTAGGTTGGATTTGACATTTTTTGGACAACGATCGATTTGAGCTTTCTTTTGCGGTGCATGCTAACTGACAAAGAAAGCGTTGTCGACCCGGAAACCTCTATGCGGTTGATGGGACCGGGAGTTCCATGAAATAGCTGTACAGACAACTTGATTACTTCTGCTATTTTATGAAACTAGCAACGGCTATGCGCCGACATTTTTTACAGTTGGTGTGGCGCCACGTTTAAAAGTTATTAGTAATACTTCCAAGCTAAAAACACCAAGAACTTTGAACTTGAATCAAGTACAAACGGTGTCAATACTTGATTTAAGAACAAAAGTCTTATTTCAAGTACGATTTGTTTTTGATTTGTGTACATTTCGAACTAGTTTTACCAATAAGATATTAAGTTTGTTATGGTCTTAATTAAGTACAGCTAGATTTAATCTCAAAATAAGTGTAAAATGTTCTTCATTGAAGTAAATATATTTTAAAGTCAACCCCAAAAGATTAATGAAACAAAATAATAATTCATAAAATAAGTACAAATTTTTGATGTGAAACATCTTTAATTTCGGTACGGAAGATTTCAGTGGGAGTAAAATTTGATTTCAGCGTCACGTGACGCTGTGCAGGAGGCTGAAAGAGTTAAAAGAGGGGTTTAAGTGACTGAGTAGTGACTGAACTTGACTGAACAGTGACTGAACAGTGACTAAACAGTGACTGAACAGTGATAAAACAGTGACTAACCAGTGACAGAACAGTTACCTAACAGTGACAAAGCAGTGACTAAACAGTGACTAAGCAGTGACTGAACCTTGACTAAACAGTGACTAAGCAGTGACTGAATAGTGACTAAACAGTGACTAAACAGTGGCTAAACAGTTACTGAACAGTGACTTAACATTGACTGAACAGTGACTAAGCAGTGACTGAATTGTGACTAAGCAGTGACTAAACAGTGACTGAACAGTGACTGAACAGTGACTTAACATTGACTGAACAGTGACTTAACAGTGATAAAACAGGGACTAATCAGTGACAGAACAGTTACTTACAGTGACTGAACAGTGACTGGACAGTGACAAAACAGCGACTAAGCAGTGACTGAATAGTGACAAAACAGTGACTAAACAGCTTCAAAACAGTGACTAAACAGTGACAAAACAGTAACTAAACACCTTCTAAACAGTGACTAAACAGTTACTTAACAGTTAATTAACAGTGACTTAACAGTGTTTTAACCTAAAATAAACGGTGCTTATTAGGGAGGTATTTGGTACTTGAATTCCCTTTTAGTTTTCTTCTTTTGACAGATTGCTGATTTATATACAATTGAAAGAGTTTGTGATTTTGATATAAAGCCCTGGAATTTAGCATCATGTTTCACATCAAAGCCTCGTCAGTGTTAACGACACTCACACCTTTTTTGTACTTTAAGCCTATAAAGTTCTAAGGCTTTTCCCAATTTGTTCTTAATATGTGATTGAATATGTGAAAATCCAGAGGAAATGAATTAACCAAAGACCTAGATGTTTATGACGGTAGGTCAGAAATCTACCCTTACTCTATAACCAATTGAACCAGGAAGCAATTTGTGCAACAATTTCGACTTGAAATAATTTGCATTTTCTATAGCACAGTTTTTTTTTTGTAAGTTCATTTTGTCCTCAATCAAAGAAATTTTGTTTTTAAACTAAAACGATCTTATCTTAAATTTTTTGGCCAACTAAAGTGACGAAATGTTCTTGATTCAAGAACGTTTGTTCTCATTAACAGTCGTATATCTTTTCTAGAAAGTATCGTACTTATTTTAAGCACGTCCAAGAACAAAACATACTTAAAATTTTAAGCACAAAACGGTATAATTTTTATCCCGATCGATCTTTGACTCTGCCTGTTGTTAATTTCCGAGTGCAAGCATTTGTTTGCCAAAAGCATTTGGGAAATTGAAAAAAACGGATGAATATCGAATAGTTGGGTTATATTTACTCCTCACTCGGTATTCTATGACTTAAATGTGTTCCTAGGCTGTTGAAGCTCTCTTATACATATAATGTGTTCTCACTGACTGATTCGTTGATTGATTCATTGACTATCTACGCACAGCCTGAACGGTGAAAGATAGAAGGCTGAAATTTGTACAGTAGTTTCTATTTGTGGTGAAAGTGAGACCTAAGACGAGCTTTTGGAAAATTCCACCAACAGGGGGTGGAAAATCGACAAAAAACTTTGTATGGGAAAAAATGCATTTTCATCCGACCGACTCGGTTTGTAAGGATAATTTTCGAATAGGGATGCCTCAATATCGATATCGCATAACTTAATATCAGTAATATCCGTGAAAATTACCTCAGGAAACCTGCCTTTTTGTGGCCGAAACCAACAAAAATATATTCAAAAACTATTTGATATCGATATTCCGCCATCCCTATATACTAATTCAGTTATGATTTATTTATCCGATGTTGGAAAATCCGCCACCTGGGTGTGAAAGTGCCCAGAAAATTCTGCATTTTAAAAACTATTTTCCACCCAATTGACTTGAAACTCGGTTTGTAAGGATAGTATTCCAATTTATCTGTGATTTCATTTTCCGGTGTTGGAAAATCCTTAAAACTGGTTTTCATCCGATTGACTAGAAATCGATTGTGGGATATAGTGAATCATTTGTGGTCTCATTCGGTGTGGGAAAATTTTTTGAAGAAAGTACTAAATTCGGAGTATAATTCTCCAGTCTTGGAAACTCACCCCCATAGTGATAGAATGCGGTGCTCGGGAGGGTTCAAGATCGATTGGTTTTTTCTAGAGAATCTGAATGATTAGCAAAGTTGAAAACTTGAGGGCGGGGGTCTTATACCCTCGTTCCACTGCTCTCCTGGTAGTCCCGTCACGATATAGCTAGTTTGCGCAAATCATACATAAGACAAATTACTGCATTTTATCATTCTAAAACAAAGAATGAAACACTTGAAGCTTGCCTTGGGCCCCGCCCAACTCATGGGTGTAGTCGGTTTTCAATAGAGGGGGTCCATACAAGCCCCCACCCACTGAGCTAAAACCAAAAACATTAGAATATAAAGATGTGGCTCCAGGCTCTCTTGAAATTTTGTTCAAAAGCCAGAGAAAGAGCGCACTAGAACCAGCCGCTCTCTTGTACGCATACAGCGACAGCCGACGACTGTATGTGTGCGCACGTATTCGTTGTGTTTACTCCAGAGTCCGGCACGTCCGTATCTTTTGTGTATTCAATACTGCTCAGCGGCAGCGACGTTGAGACACAGACAGTGTACAACTGTATTCTGCTCTCTTTGCAACAACAAAATAGTGCTCTATGAGCGTGTCTACACACACACAAGCAAGGTCAAAATGAGCATGTGTGTTATGCCGGTCACTGGTTTACTCCCACAAGCAAGTGCATTCTATTTTTAGATCAGGGTTCCCCAAGCAGAGAGCGCGAAAACCTGACTGTGTCTCTCTCTAACACACAATGAAGGTTGACTTCGGCAAGCATTCGGTAAGAATTGGCAAGTAAGTTCGTGACCCCGGGGCTATCGTTGGGGAACTCTGTTTTAGATTTTTACGCTCACAACTTTGTGCGAGCGGAGAGAGCGCGATTTTCGTCGCCACCAAAAAAATAGCTGCATACTGCAAAACCAATGTATGGGCGTTCGGCATCTATCAAAGGGTTTACCCATGGCAACGCCATTGACACATCAGCTGTTTCTATTGTGAGGAGTTCGATTGCACATCGATAGAAAATCTAGCCTTTTATCGGAAAATAGCTATATGTTATGTTAATAGCTAGATCATCCATGAGAGTGACTTGATCATCCGTAGCAAAGAATCTATGGAATGGACATTTTTCTCTTGAGGTCATTCAGATCATCCAGCGGATGACCTCTAGAACAAGGGTCTTAGAGTAAAACATCGATACTGATATCGGTTTTATCGGCTATACTGATGAAGGCTATAGCGAAATGCGCCGGATTGCAAGCTTTTAAAAGATTTGAAAAATTTGTCAAAATCGAATGACTGTATCCTATTGCTACCCTTGGACCGATCGGTCGGCTGCAACGGTGTTGGACAGTTCTTTACACAGTTCGTTTGGCCACACATGTAAAAGTTATCAGTTATTAGCTAACTTTCTTGAATGCTAAGGCTGCCTTTACCCTTGTCATATATCTCTCAAGAGCTTCTCTGACGATAGCAAACTACTCTAAATATTTAGGTTATATTTGATAAGACTATTTCTTTACAGACGACGAGAGATGACAAGTGTAAAGGCAGCATATCTTTCCACTGTCAATGACTAGGGAAGCCTGCAAAACGACCTTGCCTTATCAAATTTAATCATTCTTATCGCTCAGCAATTATGGCAATTTGTCATTAACTGTAGATTATATTTGCAAAGCGTAAATTTAGATTTCAGCTATTTCACAGAAGCGACCTTCTCAGTTACTGGTGTCAGCTATAAACGATCTACTCAAATTCGGCGGTTTTATTTAAATATTTATTGAATTTGATTCAGCAAATAAATGTTTACTACATTTCTCCTTCAATTGCCAATAAAATAATCTCAGTCGTCATATCAAACCAAGTGAAAATGTTTATGTCGGATGTTTACATCAGGCCCAAAATGAAATAATAAGCTGCATATATGCAAATGATCTGCTTGAAGTTTAGTTATAAATATTTGGACATTTCTTGCCAACAAGCAGTTCAGTTCGAATCCATCAAAGGGATACCAAAAGATCTGAGTCTAAGCTAAACACAATTGCCATGTGCAAGCAAGTCTTTGAACATCTGTGGGTCTCTCTGTCTCTATGCCCATGTTGCACCTCCCGGGGCGCTTGTGTCGTTTATTTTCAAACTAAAGTCATTCAATTAGCCACTTGATGGATTTTTACTACCTACCCATTACCATTTTGTTTAAAAGTAGTTTAAGTAGCCATTTGAATGGCATTTAAGTAGGCATTTCTAAAAACAATCACACAATCCCCCTGCCCCTGGCCTGTCCCCGTCCCTGTCCCATCCCCATTCTCCTATATGGTGTATTTACTTATACTTTGTCTTCTATAAATGGAATGAAGACGGGCGAGTGTGCAGTTGGAGAATCTCTCAGTCACAATTTTTGTCAACTTTGCACATAGCCAAGCGACGACTAGAAGTCAATTTAGCGATAATATTACGCCCACGGAAAGCACATAATAAATTTCTGTATCTACAAGAGACAGAGACGTCGGGATGGAGAACTTTCATCGCCCGCTTGGCCCACAATGCCACGCCCACATCCGTTGGAGATTAAAACGCACGAAGGGAGGGATGAAGAAGTTTTGAATTTCATGAACTTTCGGCAGTGACTAATTAGATGGTATATTTTTGTTTTGTTTTTGCCTTAAATCTATGTTCTTCATACTTCAAATTCATTCTTTTTTGAAGGAAATTCCAAAACGTGTATCGAATGTTTACTGTAATTGCAATTTATAATATGGCATTTCAAACTTGTTGTTGTTGTATATGAATGGTAATTGTTTGTTGCTGCTTTAGAAACAAATTAATTTGTAGTTTGAGGTAGTTGATAGACACATACACACACACACACACACCCACACATATGCATGAATATATTCGAGTGTAGATACGCAATATGCACATATGGCATAGACAAAGCAAATCGACACATAAATGAGAAATGGTTGTTAATTTGTTAAACCCAACAAAACTCTTGCCATACATATAAGTGGATATATGTACAGCGTAAACAGAAAAAAAAGTAAGCATTTCTGCTCGGTCAAATCCGACTGAAATATACCCTTTATCGGTATAAATTTGTATACCTTGGCAGTTCCAACTTTTTACTATCGATCGGTTCCTCAAAAATTGTAGTTAGTACGATGCTTTTTTGATGCCGCTGTAATTTGTTCTGACAGATGACGCTGAATGACTTTTGAACCGTTTCACTTTGGTTCGGAACCGGAAACAATTTCCAAATTATCTGTCTGAATCACTTTTGTACCGGTTCGCTATACTTCGGAACCAGTCTTTTAAACAATCTAACTCCATAATACCAACCTACAGATCAAATTATTAAGTTATTAGCTTAAATTATTTCTGAGTATACAACATAATACCAACCTACATTTTGAACCATTTTAACTTTAAGTTATTGCCGAATCGGACTTGATCAGCCAAAAGATCCAACTCCATATTGCCATCCCAAACATAAAATTTCAAGATCATTGATGAACAAATTCCCGAGATCCCGAGAGTCTTTGAACAAGGACTTAATCCCGAAACGAATTTCGGTTCCGGTACCGGTGCGTCCCGAAAAGATTGTTTCGGTTAAAGGTTCTATTTCGGTTTTCAAATAATTTCGATTTTCGGTTTCTATACGGTACCCAGATTTTTATATTCTGTACCGAAGGTACATACCGGTTTTGTGCATAGTACCAGAAGAAGGAATCATTTCCGACCTAAAGTATATATTTCTTGATCGCTCAACAGCCGAGTCGATGTAGCCATGTCCGTCTGTCCGTTCGTCCATCTGTCCGTCTGTCCGTCCGTTCGAACAAACAGATCTCAGAGATGGTAAGAGATAGAGGTTTGACATGTATGGGACAAATGCTTCTTATACTTGCAGGCAGATCAAGTTTATTTTTAATTTTTACCCCGAATTTGGAAAAAACGTAATATCTCCCACAGTTTTGTAGATAGATGATTCAAAGCATTAGCAATATGTATCAGTTTGCCGAAGAAATGATAAAGATCGGATGAGCGGTTCTCAAATTATAAGCAAATAAGAGAATCGCCCCCCGCCACCCCCCCTACCCACCACAATCAAAGAGAGAGAGAGAGGGAGAAAGGGAGAAGAGAGAGAGAAACTAAATTCGAGATTAACTTAATCATTTTATTCCTGTTTAATAAAACGAATCAAAATTCAACACAAAATGAATTGTTTCAAATTTAAAGTAAATTTCCAAGCTAACCTGCAAAGTGGAATAAAAAGCACGACTTTTCAAATCTAATATAATTCTGGGAACTTTGTGGAGGATTCTGACCACCAGTTAAATTTTTTTCAAAAACGAAAAAACAACCGGTGTTCAAAATTGGTGATAAAACGTGTTTGACGATTTTCCGCGATATTTCGCTTACTTCGTGAGGCTCTTATCCTTCTTGCCTCGTCGGATAACAACGGGATATACAAATCTTAAAGTTAGCGAATATGTATTTGAAAGTCGTATAATTTGATACACTTTCAGACATGACAAAAACGGACTTTTTTGCTTTTTTACCGCTACTTGAAAACGCAAGATGCAAGCAGAGATAAGAATAAAACATAAGCTTTTATTCTGCATACTTGATTTCATTGTATTATGCATACGAATCGGTGAAACTAAAATTTTCGGGGTGTCATTTGGGCACGGAGTATATTCTATGTCACGTGCAAAGTATAAAAACAAATCAATAGTTCCACGGGATTACCTAGATAACCATCAATGGGCTGATCAAGAATATACATATGTACTTAATAAGATCGGAAATGATTCCTCTCTGTTACATACTTTTGCACAAGCTTAATATAATTAGGTACAGAGTATAAAAAATACCGAAACTGTACCGGTACCAAAGTTTCGGAATCGTTCCGGTACAATCAGTTCCAATAATAACGGTAAACGGTATTCGATTCTCACAAAAAATTAGTGTCAGTTCCGGTTCCGGTACGAGATTTGAATCGGTTTATTTCGGTTAACCGTTCCGGTACCACTATTGAGCCCTGTTTTGAACTGGTTCACTTTTGTTCCTAACCATGTCTTGTAAACTGTTGAATTCCATATTACCCACCCACAGACAAAATTTCACGTTCATAAAATAATTATCCGAGATTTGGCCTTGAACCACTTTTAAACTGGTTCACTTGGAACCTGTATAATTAACTGTCTACATCCTGATTATTTGAATAGAGACCAACTCTTAAGTTTATAGCTGAAATTAATTCTGGCTCTGAAACGGTTCACTCTGGTTTGTTCACTCCAAAAATGCATTATTATCCTTCCAATCATCAACTTTTAAGTTCATTGCTCAAATAACTTCTGAGATATGGCCTTAAGTAACTTTTAAACTGGTTTGCTTTAGCTTGTTCGCTATAACCTAGCTACAGACCAAATTTCAAGTTCATTGTTCCAAAAAAAAAAACGAAATATGACTCCGAACCACTTTTGAACCGGTTCACTCTACACTGGAATCAGTCATTTAATCTATCCAACTTTATTATACCAATCCACAAATCAAATATTTAGCCATAAGCTTAAATAGTTTCTGAGATATGGCTCCGAACCACCTTTTGAATTGTTTCACTTTGATGCCGAATCGCTTTTGAACCGAAGAAATATTGAAGTACATGTTGCCAGCCTTCACATTTGATTTAAAAAGTTTCTAAGAAATGGCTTTGAACCAACTTTGAACCAGTTCACTGTGGTTCGAACCAATTTTGTACCAGTTCACTGTGGTTCGGAACCTTTTTCGAACTAGTGTAATGTTTAATATTGCCAACCTAAAGTTAAAATTTTAAGTTCTTAGCCTTAAGTTTCTTAGATATAATTGTGAACCACTTTTAAAGCGTTTCACTTTAGTTCCGAACCGTTTTTGATCCGGAAAAATAATAAACTCCATGTTGCCAGCCTTAATATTAAATTTAAAGTTCATAGTTTATAAATTTTCCAAATTAAACCAACTTTGAACCGATTCAATGTGGTTTGGATCCAACTTAAAACCGGTTCAATGTGGTTCGAAACAAGGGTATTCTCTAATACTACCAATTTGCAGTTCAAATTTTAAGTTCTTAGCTTGAAGTTTGTTTTATATAATTCTGAACCACTTTTGAAACGGTTCAATGTGGTTCGGCGGCATTTTTCAGAAATTATTTAAGCTATGAAATTTAAAGTTGTTATTTGAATATTTATCCAGCTTAAATCTGAACCAACTTTGAACTGCTTCAGTGTGGTGCGCTATCATACTGTGAACCTTATCCCAATTTCAAGCTCTTAGCTGAAATGATTTTTGAGATATGGCTCTTAACGAATGACTCTTGCCTAGTTGACATGAACTTATGGTGAAAGTTTTTTTGTGAAGATTGGTTCAGTGACTTCATATTAAGGGATATTGCATCTGAATTCAGAAAGAAAACCATTTATATTGAAGCGCAAAGATCAGTTCAAGTGATCATAAAAGTTTGCTTTGCATCTTGTTGTTTTTTCAATGAAACCAAAACACAAGTTATCTCTGGAAAGTCAACAACAGTAAGTAAAAACCCTTAAGGCTGCCTTCACACTGTTCGACACATGAGACATGATAGCCTAGTGGGCCCTTATTTCGCCATGAAATTCTATGAATATGACAAGCTATTCAAATTTAAAGCATAACAAAAAGCAGGACTACTAGAATATCATGTCTCATGTGTCGAGAGTGATACAAGAGTGATCCAGAAATATCTATTGAAATTGTTTCATTTTATGTGGAGAACCAAAGTTGGTCACTTGATTTAGTAAGCCAACTTTTTTCAAGTTAAGTTAGAAACTCAACTCATTAAAATCTGTAGAAACTTGCAGAATTACTATAAATCTAATTCTTTTAAACCAATTCGCTTAACACATTGTTGAATCACATACAGAGATACACACATACTTACATCCCAAGGCATGTATACAAATCAATCTTGTAGATACTTTTGGCTCTTTATGCACATACATAGTTCGAGTGATTTCTATGTTCTTTATCGGGACGGCAAGAAGCTTTTGGCAATTGATTGTGAAGAATTTGTAAACAGAGCGAGATAAGCGTCTTATGATTCAGACAAAACTGGGTTGATTGATATTAGTTATTTGCTTTATGACTGGACTAGATAAGACTTATTCAAAACGGTTTCGAAATAATATATGAATTCGTCTTGTATATAAATAAGACTGCACCTTAGTATCTTATCCGTGTGTGTGTGTGTGTGTCTCTCTGTTTGTATAAAATGTAAACAAAAACAGCAGCAACAATTAACAGCTACATTTGCTTCGGTGGTGGCGGCGCATTGCGTGCAAAATAAAAGAACAAACCAAAATAAAAAACAAAAAAACGGCTCTGCTCATTCAACCAGTTCAACAGGTTATGCTAATGAATCAGGTGTTTGTGTGTGCGCATTGTCAGAGGTGTACTCTAGAAAAGGGGTTTCAATCAAATAGATTCATGGGGATAAGTAGTATACCTGGGGTACTTGGGTTCTAGAATCAACATAGAAGAGACATTATCGGAGGAATCAAAGTTTGATAGGTTTAGATCGAAAACAGGGAGGCTGGTTCGTTTTAGTGGTTAATTTTGAATTTAAACCACCGAAAAAAAAGCCGCAGTTTCGGTTCGGTCTAATGATTTAAGCTTAATATAATGGGTTATTTTGTGTAAACTTTCGGATTTGATTAAACAAAAACATACATAAAATTCAGAAAAATGTATGAAATCTTTATTTGAGTGAGGAACTGGTTTTCATCCTTTTAAAATTGATCTCCATTTTACCAAAACAAACAAAAGTTTTTAAGTTTATAGCTTTAACAATTTCCAATAAGTGAGTTTAGCTGGCTCTAGGTCCGAAAAAATTGCGTTTGTTTACAACTGTAATCCACTTATGCATTATACACCAAAAAGAGTTGGTTGCCTATACGGTACCGTTTCATCATCCTTCCGAATGAATCTTCAGTAGGCTTTTCGCTGAAGAAAGCATAATTTCACTTGCCTCTCCATACAATTAGTGCTTTGATCAGTTGGGAACCGCAAAAACAATGAAAGTAAAAATAGACAAGCCATGATGCTTC
The DNA here is from genome assembly GCA_018904235.1 of Lordiphosa stackelbergi. Classification (NCBI taxonomy): domain Eukaryota; kingdom Metazoa; phylum Arthropoda; class Insecta; order Diptera; family Drosophilidae; genus Lordiphosa; species Lordiphosa stackelbergi. Next base: position 36,848 of record JAEIFU010001392.1, on the reverse strand, counting down.
CATCTTCTTGGTGGTAATGCTTAAGCTTAAAGATCAAATTTCTAAGTGCAAAAGCTTGAAGCTTTTAAGCGAGCTTAGAACTGGCCGTTAATTTTGAATGCATGCATTCATGGTTCATGCATGGTTAGTTCAGAATCATTAAAAATTTTTGCATGCTTCTATCAAAATATATTCCGACCGATCGGTAATATGGCAACAAATTGGATCAAATGTGCGTTCACACACACTGGCGATTTTTGTATGTCAGTTATCAAGCAGTCAGGAATTACGACAAGTTCTCTAAACTTCCATGGCAACTGACTGGTTCGGTTTCGGTGGTTTACACCGGCGGTTCAATTTAAATTAAATGGTTTCCGTTTGGCCCCATGGTTCACTCAGTTTCCTTAGGCCTATTTCTGTTTACGAATTTCCGAATATTATGATTTCTATTCATAGAAAGCATTTAAAAAGCTTTTCAACCCTTTATAAATACCCGAAATGTATAAAATCAGATATTTGGTCATAGTCCAAAAGGATTTCCTTTCGAAAACAGTGTATTATTAGCGTGAATTATCAACCAGCGCATGATCTGAAATTAAATGTCGGATTGCTGAATTGCTGCTCATAACAAACGATAAATACCGTACAGGAAAATGGTCCCTTGGCTAAACAAATATACTGCAAATATCGTTTCGTAGAATAAATGGGATAATCACACAAAACAGTAAGAATCTTTCAAGAAAGAAATACAGTCTGATGTTAAGCTATCAGTAGGCAATTACAGGAGATGTACGGGATCACACACAGAGAAAAAAAAGATTATATTCATTTTGATATTCACCTGATTAAAATCAGCTTTTCAAAAATATCAATATTTTTATTTCACTTTGACAAGAAAATAATATCTTTCTGTTCCAAAATAATATTCTTGACTTAAATTGATATTAATTAATCTCAGAATAATACTAAAAATGTTGTATTTTATTAAATTTATAAAAAATATCGATTTTAAATTTTTAACATATCAATTTGATATTTTTTCATATCAGAGTAAAATTGATATACAAAATTTCAACATTTTGCTCGGTACATGTTTGAAAATATTTGAAAAATCAGTCTTGAAGACTAGATTAATCCATCTTCAATTGAAAGTTACAGAATAACAATAACCATTGCCTGAAGTTAAGCGCCTTTCGACTTAAAACTCTTCAGTGAACTAAGCCGTACCGTTTGTATACCCTTGCAGAGGATATATTGAAAGTATCCGGATGTTTGTAACGCATAGAAGGAAGCATCTCCGACCACATAAAGTATATGTATTCATGATAAGCATGAAGGGCAGAGTTGATATAGCCATGCCTGTCCGTCTGTTTTATGCTATCTCCTCCGTCAGTATTAAAGCTGCACATTTGTTGAAACCGACTGGATCGGATGACTATAGCATGTAGCTGCCATAGGAACAATCGATCAAAAAAACAGTTCTAGTGAGAAAACTCATTTGTGTTCAATGGCAGCATCTTTTTACTTTCCAGTTATGAATATGAATCTGTTTCAACACAATTTTGGAAAGGTTGATCAGAATCGAATGAATGATGATGCGGCAGACTCCGGTCGAGCCGAAATTAGCTTTCCTCTTATTTTCTCTGTGGTTTTCGTTTCGGTTCAGAATTTTTGAAAATTTTCGTTTTGCGGTTAGGTTTAACAGCTGCAATAAGCGGGTTGAATACGGTGAGGTTCGGTTCGTTTCAGAGCCGGCTTGCTTCCCTAGTCTTATGTTGGAATTTACTTGTTGTGGGCCAGTTCCAAACCAGAGTAAACCGATTTTAAAGTGTTTGAGAGGTATATCTGTATAATCTGATGATCTTTATAAATCTTAGCGATAAAATCAGTTAGAGAGAGTTTTTACAAGCGCTCGAAATAAAATTCGTTTCAAAACAATCGAAATCGTTAAAAAACTAGGAGCAATCCCGCCTTTGCTTGAACCACGAACAGTGATATCATTCCATGAAAGCAATTTTTAAGCTCTCTGTTCGCTCTTCATGAACGTTACTGTTATCGATTTGAAACATTCATCCTCTTCTTCTTTTAGAATAATTTTGATTATGTTTATTATTTGGGTTTACTTTTCTCAAATTTTTTCTCATTTAAGGCTCGTTAAGGGAACTATTTTTCCATTGGATTAGGTATAAATGGGCATATGCAGAGAAAAGTCCACCGCGACCAAAAAATCAAAAGTACCTTAAACACTATTTTGTATCATATTTTCATGGGGACACAATCAAAATGAACTAAAACAAGCCAATCTTAAATTAATTCATAAGCCATTTTAAGATTGTCAAATGCAAAGTCGCGCAATGTAATAAGGAAATTCAAGTAACGTAACGTCACGTAATATACTTATGCAAATCAGGGTTGCAAACCGATTCGGAGTTGAACCGCTCCGAAATCGGAGTCTCCGGCAATTTGGGAAGCCCGAACCGAACCTGAACCGGAGCAGAACAAATTTTTTTGTTCGAACCTGAACCCGAACCGGAGTAAAAAAAATCAAAGAGGGTTCGGTTCAAAAATATGTTTCTACTAAATTTTTTTTAGTATCTATAAATTTCCAATACACCTTAATGCACTCATGCAGGTATTTGTAAGTTTAAATATTCGTACATATTTAGAAAGTGCTTAGAAAACCGTTCTCACATTTTAAATTCAATCCCAATCTCTACAACTGAATCTCTAAATCCAAGAAAACAAATATTTTTGACTTAGAACAAAAATATCTTGCAAATAAACGTATTACTGAATTGTATAATCGTCAAAAGGAACTAATAATTAAAAGCATCAATGATTCTGTACCATGTCCATCTTCTGATGAAACTGAATTTTTCGCAACCGGCGAAGGACTTCATTGATTTTTTTCTCGAAATTTAAAGATTGATTTAAATTTCTTTTGTATTAAAGCTTTCGATAAACGATCATTGTGTAGAACTTAAAAATATCACATTTCTTGTGTTAGCTCTTCCTGAGGCACAAGTATCCAGCCAAAGAGCCAGTATTAAAAAAATTTAACTTAAATACTTTAATATTGTATGGAAAATATCAAGACTCTAAAAACGTCTATTAGGGCGCGCGTACACTTGCAACTGAAAGATAAACTGATGGCTGACCATGATATTTAAGTAGGGCAGCAAGCCCTAGCAAGGTCAGCCTAAAGTTCTGCCTTCAGTTCATCATTCAGCCACATGTGTGCGCGCGCCCTTAATGATTAAAGTTTTGCATTAATTTCCAATTTAATGTTGTCCGAATTAGCGATAAAACAAAATTATTCCCGAACCCCGGTTCGAACCGGAACCTTGGTTCAGCGACCTTCTGAACTCGCTCCGTGAACCCGAACCCAAACATTTTAGGGGTTCAAACCCCGGAATGAACCACTTCCGATTTTTAGAAGGTTTGCAGCCCTGATGCAAATAAAAATAATTGAGAAAATTTATTTGGAATAAGATAACCTACAAAAACTTGCATTCTTTCAAATCGTACTTAAAAAATTTGTATACAAAAATCTTTGCCCAATTCGCAGAGTCTTGGAATTTTCTAAAGTAAGTCAAAACCACCTTCAGTTTTGTGTAACGTCACGCCAGCACATATTTTTGCTTATATCATCTAACATCTATTCATTTAATGCAGCTAACTTATCTTATGTATATCAATTTTGGTTCCTGAATCAAAATTTTTATGTTTTTAATGATTACGCATCAAACACGTTAAGAAGGTTTGTTAGACTGTGTCACGTTTGTATCATTTCCGTCATAATATTGTTCACACTAAATATTTTAAAAACTGCATTGAGTCCTTTTGACAAAACTTATTTCTGTTCTGTCACGTTGCGTATGTCTTTTGTCCCGATCTGTCTACAACTTACAGCTTTTACACTAAATAAAGTGCTGCTAAAGTGCTATCCAAAAACCAATATACGGAAATTTGTTACAAAATTTTTCTAAAAAATTCGTACGATTGTCACGTTCGTATCTGTAAAAATGCCCATATCTTTAACTCCTCAACTCCTCGATTGATGTCATTGTTTTTGCTGAATATAGTGCTACTTAATTGCTACCCAAATATAAAACAATCTTTTAAAAAAATCCAAAAATTTCATACTTTTTCAAAACCCTTTTTATACAAACGTAACATCACGTCAGTTTGGAAATGCCCTTATAGTTCTAGTAGTGAAGAACCGATCTAGTTTTTTCTAGCTTACTTACCGTTTGATTATGCACAAAATCGCATATCGCCGTATTCCTTTGGCAATGACAATGTTTACAAATGCTATCCGAGGTCTCAGACAAAATCAGACTTGAGGCGAGACTTTTTTCCCATTCACCGGTGGACTGGGCGGCGACATAAGTGGCCACTGGCAATCGATTGTAACGCCTTTGGGAATGTGAAGGCCCAGCCAAAGCACTGGACATTATGGTCCAGCTAAGCAGCAGCCCCATGATGATGATATTCATTTTGGGGTCACTTCTTTCCATTGTCGTTGTTGTTCTTATTCGTTTATGGATTTTGCTTTTAGATGCCGAGGCGACAGCAGCGGCTTTTGTTTTCTTTTCTTCTTTTTCTCGTCTCGTTTTGTTTCAATGCCCAGCGGACAATTTGAATTTCATTTTCAATTAAACACTTTGGTGCTTTGCTTCACCCAAACGCACACTCATAGCACTAATATACATATTCAATATGGCTAAGAAGGTAGACGTCATACGCCAAAATACTCGTACATTTATGAAACACACGAGAAGAATTTTTAGAAAAAAAAATTATAAAAACGAAGAGTTTCTTGGGAACGCACTTGAAAAAAAAACACACCCGTCCGCTCGGTCGTCTAGTTTAAACTGAAGAGAATCTGAATGTGATCGCGAACGTATGTGGTGTCCGCATGGCTATGCTCTCTGTCGCGCCGCTCTCTCTTGTCTTTCTGCGCCTCTCTGAGCGATAGCACTGCACTGCGGGATTATGGGGGTGAGCATGGTTGATTTTTGTAAATTGCTTATCAGATATTGATTAATTTTTTTTCCACTTTGATGGATTTTTAATTGTAAATTAATTTGTAAAAGCAACTGCCATAACAAAAACTCCAACTAAAAAAAATTTGTGAGTTATTTTTATATGCAATTTTTTGTTTTGGCAATTCCTTTGGTGATTTGTATACTAAGCATAAATCCACAACTTAATATCCTTTTTTGTGGTATAAATTGTTTTGCTCAGTGTGCCACAGCTGATCCACTCTTCCTCTCTCTCTCTTTCGAGCAAGTTCTCTATATTTTCCCCCCTGATAAAAAGAAAAAATCAGCTGCTGCAGAACTTTGTTGTTTTTCTTTCTTTTTTTTTGTCATGTCGAAAGAACCACAGAGAAAAAATAAAAAGAACGAGATCAACTTAGCTGCATAAAAGAATCAAGAAAACAAGTTGCCCCCTCAAGTCACTTTTTATTATGGTGCTTAGAGAAAGAGAGAGAGGAGTGTTGTCTCATCTTTTGTTGTAATCTTCAACCAAATTGGTTTCTGCATATTAACAATAAAAAAAGAAGGGAAATTCATATCTAGCACTTGCCCATTTATAAATAAATTTAGCATTGAAGTGCCTCTGCTTAGGAATGATTCACTCATGCACGAATGGGGGGAAGGTGTGGAACTCGTACCGGGAGCCTCACTGAAGCTCAATTATGCAAGTTAGTGCAATTAGTGCGTTTTGTCGATTTCCATACAAATGCAAAAATAAAAACAAGAAACTACAACTCTTTGCCTACTTGTTTAATACATTTGAACAATTGCATTCGGACCCAAGTGGAATATTTTTTGATACCCTAGCGAGAAGGCGTTTTAATTTTGTTTACAGTTTTGTAAGGCAGATTAGTCACTTAGTCACTTTTAAGATATCTGCTCGAAACTTTTGTATTAACACATTATCAAACAAATTCCGTCTCGTCACATTGATTTTAATATGGTTTACATTCTACTCTAGAATGAAGTTTTTTTTAGAACATGAGGGAATGTATGGGCCTTTAAGGGCTTAATTTTATAGTTTAGGCCTTTAGTTTTCTCTAAAAATTGTCTTAACGATCTAAAACTCCATGAACCAAACCTTGGGCAAGGGCAGCAATGAAACTTACCTTAGGCAGCGTAGTCGCCGTGGATGGGAAAGGCCGATGTGGAGCGCGCCTTCAGAAAGCTAAGGGTGCTTTGGGAGCTGCGTTCGTTTGGCGAGCTCATCATATCCACATTGGCTCAAAATAAGGCTTTTTCAAGTCTAACATAATGCCAGTGTCGATACGTGTTCCTCCACTTGGAAATAACAACTTCCATAGTGTCGGAAATTCAAACCATGAGAACCGATGCCTGGGTCGGATATATTTTGTATTTTCTGGCCTGACAGAATACGGAACTCCATAAAACAAAAATTAAAAAAAGAATGAAATGGAGCTGGATAGGGCGATTGCGAAAAGTGAGAGCAATATCGCCAAGAAGGCAATGGAGTGGAACCATGGATGGATTAGGCCGGACACCAGGCAGACCCAAAGAAACTTGGAGGAGGACTGTTGGTAGAGAAGCGGAAAGCATCGGGAAGACCTGGAGAGAACTGAAAGCTACGGCCAACAACAGAGTTCGTTGGAAGAGAGGAGTGGTTGATGCCCTATGTTCCACACGGGAACGGAACTAGAAGAGAAAAAGCAAAGGGGACGGAGCAGAAGAATTTTTTATAGCCAGGCGAACCGGGCAAAAAAGAAGAAAAGGATCAGTTAAAAAAACATGTTTTCATGATTTTCTAGTATAAAGTAAGGGCATTTGGGTCATTCTTTTATAAACCGAACGTTAAAAAATTTTATTTTTTTTTAATAAAAAAAAATCAAAAAGACCGACAGCCCAAAACGTAATGCGGTTTTGCACAAAATTTTTGTTAATTTTATAAACAATTCAAAAAGCGTCAAAACGGAAAAAGGAAAAAGGGTTTTTAAAGCGTGTATTTTTACTGTACTGCTGAAATTCTATTTTTATAGATTTTAAAGTATTTCATACTATTGTAATTGTTGCTAAAAATTATTCATAATTTGCTGTATATATCCACCATAATAAACTATAAACAATAAATTGCCCTAAATATCGCTTAAATTTTGGTTTTTCAAAAATGGGAGATTTAAAAGTTATGTATTTTGAAAGTTGTAAAGAAATAAAAAGTTGCCCTTCAAATAATAATTTTTCACGTAGACCTTTTTAAAGTCATGTGTTAAAAACTTGGCAATTGTGCTTTCTATTTATCAAGCTTTTCAAAATTGCCAACATCACACAGATTCGGACCTATATCATATAGCTGCAGAGAAATGCTGAATTTGGTTTGTATAATATACTTTTAAAACTCTGGTCACCCTAATCCACAACAAAATGCAATAATTATCGCATTCGTATGGCGGCTAAAAAACGTCCGATCTGTGTGATGTTTATTTTGAAAAGATTGTATATATAAAGCCCACTTGCCAAGTTTCAGTCAGGCTTGAAACTGACTGAGTGGCAAACGCATTTTGGAAGGGCAACTTTTATTTATTTATAACTTCAAAAATTCATAACTTTTAAACTATAAAAGTTCATTTTTTGAAAACACCAAAATTTAAGTTACGTTTAGAACAATATTTTTTATGTTAGAAGCTATATCATGGTGGTTAACACTGAGAAAAATTATAAAATAATTTTTAGCAACAATTACTAATATTATTAAATAATTTAAAAATCTATAAAATATTATTTGAGTAGCTACAGTAAAATACTTTTCACCAGTATCAATTTGATACCTGTCCGATAAACCAAACCTGAGATATCACGTTTTTAAGAAAACCCTTTTTTCCATTTTTCCGTTTTTGACGATTTTTAAATTGTTTATAAAATTAACAAAAAAATTTTGTGCAAAAACCGCAAATTACGTTAGGATGGACATGTTCGAGATCTAATTTCGGATTTTTTTTATTAAAATGCAATCTCAAAAATTTTAATAATTCGGTTAATAATTCCTTCATCTTCAAAAATAACTCTTACTCCATGCGGAGTATAGTTTATCACCACTCAAGATTGTGAGGCAATGTACATTTTATCTCAAATCCTCACTGACCTGGAGCCGGCTAAAACGTCCGACGATCTAAGCTCGAATATGATACTATCAAGCCTCTGAGCACTATATACAAAAAAAAAGTTTAAACTAACTGAGATCTGAAATTAGACAAGTTTGTTTCAATTTGCCTACATGTTTGCTGAATTAGCGATGAGCAAAATTATTGCCTTACCCCCGGTTCGAACCCAAACCTAAGGTTCAGCGACCTTCGAACCCGCTCCGTGAAACTTACGGGTTCGGGCTCTGGTGGAAGCCCTTCCCGATTTTGAGGAGGTTTGCAGCCCTGTTCAAAATACTCTTGCACATCATCAAATGACATGTTGTCGAAACCTTCACCTTCAATTGAATGAGCAAGGTCCAATATAATCTGAAATTTACATTTTGGCACTTCTAATTCATGGCTTTTAACAACCTCTGGTCATAATTTCCTTCAGCATATACATATTTAATGTTGACACATTAATCTCTTTTATAGATAAGTTTACCCACTCAAGGCTATCTTTAATGGAAAATTTCTCATCGACGGAGTCAGTTTCAGTTGTTTCCAAAATCCAGCGTATAGAGTATGTAATGTCTTGAAAGTGTAAATTAGACCCAGATCCATTGGTTGCAGTAGAATGTTTTATTAGGTGGAAGAAATTTTTTTTTAACATTCCGATGGCTTAAATCTTGCGGATGACCTGCTTTTAAAGTGTAAGTTCTTATTTTTTAAATATTTTTCAACTTCAGGTACAAAACAATACAAGAACCAGTCTTTATATAATTCTGCAGTTACCCAAGCTTTGAAATTTTCTTTCCAGTAAAAAGCATTGGCTTTACTTGAAAGTCATCAGGCGCATTACTACACAGCAAAAGTGTAAAACGATCTTTTTGTGCCTTAAGGCCGGGAGCTACTTTTTCATTCTTTGATAAAAAGTTCAATTTGGCATTTTTTTCCAGCAAAGTCCAGTTTCATCAGCATTGAAAACTTGGTCAGGCAAGAATTCCTCTTCTTCAATGAACCCCTGAATTTCTTCTGGGTATGTGGTCCATCATCGGCCGATGCCGCTTCGCCTTTAAATTTAATGCTATGAATGGAGAACCGTTTTTTAAATTTCTCGAACCATCCATTACTAGCAACGAAATCTATGCTGGAACAGAGCTCTCCATTTTGCTTGAGCAGTTCATAAATCCTGAGTGCCTTTTCATGAATGATCCGCTGGCTTAAAGGGATCTTTTTTTCGTAGCTATCGTCAATCCAAATGCTTGGTGCTCTTTTCATTTTCTCCAAAATAGGTGCACGTGCTCTACTGTAAATTTTGTAGATATAGATGACCTAATCTTTCCTTTTCATTCAATTCAAGACTTCCTACAATTTCCGTGGCAGTTTGCCCCAAGCTGTACCAGCTTTGGATGATACAAGCACAAAGGCACTAAACCATCAATTGACAGCAAAAAAATATCGAAATTTTGCAATCGTGTAAGATCGAGGTTTTTAACGTGTTAAAAGGAGGAAGGGAGCAAATTTGTAACCGTGTAAGACCGAGTTCGTAAATGAGTCCGTGTTAAGCGAGGGCCAAGTATATTCTTCATCAAGGCGACGAGCTGAGTAGATTGAGCTTTGTCCGTTCCGTCTGTGTCTGTTTCTACGAAAAAATATTCTCTCAGTTTAAAGCTATCGAGCTGAAACTTTGCACAGAGTCTTCTTTTTACTGCGCACACTGTAATTTCGGTGACACCAGGCCTTTTTGGAGGACCGGGAAGAGGTCGCCGATGAAGACTGTGCTGGAAGACCTTCGACTTCGACAAACACCGACAATGTGACTCGTGTGCGCAAAGTTTTGAACTCAGACCGTCCACTTAGTATTTGTTTTATTGCCCAGATATTAAATTTACCAAAATCTGTGGTTCATGACATTGTGACGGAGCATTTGAACATGCGCAAGGTGTGCGCGAAGATGGTCCCAAAAGTGAACGTGAAAAGTGACTTCTTGTGAACAGCTACCTGACCAAGGCCGAAATCCCAACGCTTCCGCAGCCGCCTGGCGATGTGGCCCCCCTTCCTGAAAGGCCATGAAGCAACTTTTGAGACGACGGGGGATCAACCCCGTTAAAGGCTTCCGGAGAATGCCTTCCGTGACGCCTCAATGTTGGAAATCGCTGGCAGCATCGACGCAGAAGGAGCCTATTTTGAAAGTTTTTAAAGAATTGTAACGATTGGCTCAATAAATTTTTTTAAACCTACTCAGTCTTATTACATTCCTGACAAACGCTGTATATTCTTGATCAGCATCAACAGCGGAGTCGATATAGAACTGTCCATCTATTTAACCGTCCGTTTGTCTGTATGAACACCTAGATCTCAGAGACTAAAAGAGCTAAAGGAACCAAATTTGAAACGCAAATCAAGTTTGTTTTAAATTTTTGCGACTCCCGCCCGCCCTCACATTAAAAAATGTTGAATACCTCTCACAATAAGATATCGTTCTCAAGCTCTTAAACTTACATTTAAATTCGCGATTTCTATAATTCCTAAAATTTTCATAAGGATCGGAAAATTAATAGCAGAGTTAAACAAATTTTGCATACTCTCCCCACCTTAGAAACACAGGAAAGCTATTAAACATTTCTTCCCATGAATAACGGGTATTTTACTTATTTAACTAAATCTCTCGTTTCTATTCAAGCTCATTTCTTACATTGTGCTGACCCGCTCCAAACTTTTTGTTGTCTTTGGAACAGTTTATGAAAATGTTCATAAGACAAAAAAAAGTCTAAAAATATTCGAACTATATACATTCATTCATATGTCTGTATATTTGAGTATTTAGCATCGATTTATATTCTTTAATGATTCCATTAATAAAATGCCAGTAATGAGTCGATTTTAATTGGCTTGACAAACCAACCGAGAGGGCAAAAACTGAATGGCAGTTATCAGTGGCATCCCAGAGACAACAAATCAATTTGCCGGAAGTGGAAACTGGCCCGGGGATAGATATTTATAGAGAGAGAGAGAGAGACACCCTTTACTATGCGGGCATGCACTCCATTCTCGCCCCCCTCTGAAAAGTCCACTTTCAATTATTACATCGTTGGATCGGTGATCGGCTTCGTCACAGCACTCACACACACACACACTACACTGCACTTGACTTTGGGGAGGAGTGGGGGAGCGCTGGCAACGGCCCTTTCCATTCTTCCGCATTTTGTGGAAATGAATGAATGAATGATTCCATTGTAACCCACAGCAACTCCAAGCGGCCGCTTCGCTCTATTTAGGGGGTCTGAGCAGGAGGCTCCCATCTAGCCATGAAAACGTGTTTCCCACAGGTAGCTCACGCACACACACACACATATACTTATTTAAGTATGTATGTAAGCACACTCTATTGTTAGCTCTGAAGTGCAGGGTCGTTGAGTAGGCGTTGGTGGGAGACAGGGAGGTTTTATTTCATTGATGGTTTTGTTTTATTTGCTTTTAAACAGTTTTGTAGTTTGGTAATGTGGATCTATACCAAGACAGCGGAATCAATGTGAATTTCACGGTATTTTCTTAGATCTTTCACAGGTCAATAGCCGTTATATCTTGGCAAATACATATCTGTGTACGCATGTGCGTGTCTATAATCTAATCTTGGTTTTTTTGTATTTTTTTGGGTTTAGAATTTTATCACCGGCTAAAACGGGTGCGTTCTGCCGCTGCGCTCACGTTTCGCTGCATGTGCGTGCATGTCCATGTGTCCGTGGTGGTCTCTGTGTGTGTGCGTATGCGTCCGTCATTGTTCTCACACACACGCTCACCCCGCCCGCTGTGAGACTGTTGGCGTACGTGCCTTACCCCTGCCCCTTCTTATCAACCAACACGTTAGCTACGTGCCCATCATTTATGACTCTGTTTACCATCAGCGAGTGAAAGGGAGACAGCCAGATAGAGAAGAGTCAACAGGCGGGCTCAACTATTGATGATGCTGATCATCCGAATGCAATCCAAATTCGGATGATCCCAAATTCTTCATGGTCTGAGAACAGTCTTAATTGAGTGACGGCAAAAGAAAAGCCTATTCTACATGCTGTGCCGAACCCTTCTGTAAGTTGGTTGGCCTTTTTAACTTTATTCTCCCACGGGATCCTAACTTATTTTTATACCCTTGCAGAGTGTATATGTAACATTTCCAAATGTTTGTAACGCATAGAAAAACGCATTCTGTATTACGTATGGATTTTTGGTAATTTGAACTTTAGGTTGCTTAAATTGCAAATTTCTACCCTTTTTAGACGCGTTTTGTGGGTAACCTTTACGTTTGATTTGACTTTATCGTAAAGTGATGTTTCTAAACTTTAAAATAAAGTGTCCCAAACAGTTTTACGGTTTTTTTTGTGAAGATATAACATTTTGAATAGATGTGCTAGAAATGACCATTAGAATGCAATGTTTTCTGTTGAAAATTTGCATTAGAATTCCCTACAAATTACTAGCCTATCGTACTATTTGTACTTTTGTACTTTGATTAAAAAAATCATGAATTATCGAATCATTAAGACGGGTAAACAGGTGGGTGTAGATCAAACGGTCTTAAGATTCTTATGAAACTTGAATATATGGATATGAATATATATATAAAAACCGCGAAATGGGCTTTTCATTCACTGAGAAACAAAAATTGATCATAAATCTATATTGATAATCTCTTTTTTGATCTTATTAAAACAAGATTGGAAAACCTTGAAATGAGCTTAAAAATCTTAAAAACAAGATTTATTATCTCACAACTTATCAACCATCCTACAGTTTTTTGTAAAGCTTCAGTTGAAAAATGTAATGGTATAAGGTTGTCAAAAAAGTCTTGCGGTATTTTTATTGAATTTGACTTATATATACACTGCCATGCACTTGAATAGGGACAAGCATTTTAACGCGAATATACAACTATTTGACTGAAACAATCAAATTTAATCAAAAGGCAACTATTTTTAGCATTCAGTACTTCATTCTTTATTGAATTACAAAAAAATTTTTTAAATAAACGTAGTCTTCTGTTAAAAAATTTTTTTTAACGAGTTCTTCAAAAATAATTTTTTATCATGCACTTGAATAGGGACAAACATGATTTCATCATTCTGAGTAAAACTGATGAAGCTTATATTTTAACATCATATAAACGTTTTAGGTAGAAAAAATACTGTGGTGGGCGGTAAACCACTAACTGATGAAGAAAAAGCAAAATAATGGTTTTAAAGGAGTGAATTCTTACGTACAAGCAAATTGCTACAAAAAAATTGGAATGAGTTAAAGTGTTGTATGCAATTTTCTTAAAAACCCATCAAATTATGGAAATAATATGAAAGTCCGCACCAAAAGAACATTTTCACGTACTGCATAGCAGCGAATTGTTCAAAAAGCCTTAAATTTATACTGTTTAGCTTCGAAAAATCATTCAAAATTACATTTAAACGCCAGTATCGATACGGTACGGAGAGTTATCCATAAAGCTGAATATCTGAGAAGATTAAAACTAAAAAAAAAAACCCACCACTTCATACCCAACGTAAAGATCCTCGTCAAGTTTTTCCTCGAAATTATATGACTCGAAAGAAGGAATGGCATACCGTGGAGTTTTCAGTTAAGAAACGCTTCAACTTGTATGGAAATTATGGTTTTTCCTATTATTTCCATGATATTCGATAAGAATAACACTTTCTGTCCCGTCACCATAGCCGTGAGAAGGGTGTTGTGGTGTGGCGTACCATCTGATAATATGGGACATGTCAAGTCATATAATTTCGAGCAAAAACTTGACGAGAATCTTTACGTTGGGTATTAAGTGGTGTTTTTTTTAGTTTTAATCTTCTTAGACATTCAGCTTTATGAATAATTATCCGTACCGTATCGATACTTGCGTTTAATTGTAGTTTTGAATGATTTTTTGAACCTGAACGGTGTAAACATATTTTAACAATTCACAACTCCATTATATAAAAAAATTTTTTTGTGGGGGGGTTCTTGATGTTATTCCCATAATTTGATGGGTTTTAAGAAAATTGCATACAACACTTTAGCTTATTCCAATTTTTTTCAGCAATTTGCCTGTACGCAAGATTTCACTCCTTATAGCCATTATTTTGGCCTTTTTCGACTTCAGTTAGTGCTTTATCGCCCACCATAGTATTTTTTCTATTTAAAACGTTTATATGTTGACAAAAGATCAACTTCATTGCGCGGAGTTTTACTCAGAATGATGAATTCACGTTTGTCCCTATTCAAGTGCACTTCGAAAGCTCTTCGGAAAAAATTTTTTAACAGAAGACTGCGTTTACTTAAAAACAATTTTTTTGTTACTTCAATAGAGAATGGAGTACTGACTAAAAATATAATTGCCTTTTGATTCAAAAGTTGACTGAAAATTTAGGGGTCCCACAGAATTCTCTAGCGATTTCGTAAATCGCTCGAAAATTTACCCCATGCCACAGAACTTCGAGCGATTTCATGTTTTAAGCTTGTTCAGAAACCCTTTCGAGCTTGACTGCGTCGGGGTGTAGTATGAAGTTTTTTTATTAACTTTTGATATGTAAGCTATTTGGTTAGTTCTTTTTTAAACAAAACAAACTTAATTTTTTTCAACTGAGTTGTTTTTTTTCACAAAAATTCCCAAAAAATGCACAAAAAAAAAAAATTTTTTGCCAAAAAAAAAAAATGTACCTTGCAACTCTAGATGCGGTATGGTTACGCGAGAACGGTAAACGAAAATGTAAGCTAAATAATTGCTTCAATTAAATAAATGCCTCTCGCACGGCAGATGGCAATCGACGGGTAAGGGAAGAAGCAAATCCGTCAATCAGACGATATACGTAGGAAAAATTATATGGGTAAATGATGCTTGCTTGAAAATAATATTGGGCCACACAATAAACCGTAGGAAACGTTGGCCAGTTTAAAAATCTGCTTTTTCCAGGTTGCAGTTGCATCTTCCCTATCGCCCCTTCCCTATGCTCCTTCATGCTAAGCAAATTTCGTTCTAGACATCGATGCTTTCCCCTTTATAATTTATTTTAATAATCGTCATTAGTTTGGCTTCGGCGTTGCCACTTTGTTTAACTAAAATCGATTTACAAATTGCACAATTATTAAGCAAAAAGTCAACGCAGACATGATTGCTAGTTAAACTAATGTTTTAATCTTAAAATCCCTATTTTATACACTTTAAAACTAATTTCGATTATTTTCGAAATTCAAATGTTAAAAGGTGGCACCACTGAAGTACTAGCGTTTTGGTGATTGCCAGTAAATGGCTAATTTAACTAGTGATTTGACTTGCGATTTTACTAGCGGTTTTACTAGCGATTTTACTAGCGCTTTTACTGGCGATTTATTAAAATGCAAATTTAAAAACTTAACATGTTAAATGTTAATTTTTTTATGTACATTATCACAAGCTGAACACCCTTTATGAATCAATAAGGCTTATTTGTATCAAAATACATTTAAGGGGTCCGACTCAAGAGTGCGCGATTTGTAAATCATTCGAAAACAGGCTCTGTGGCAGGGCGAAATCAAATTCGAGCGAATTTAAAGCGAAAGTGACTGCTGTGGCACCCCTGAATACGTATATGTATTTTGTTATAAAAAACCTCTCCTGGGACTAGAACTACATTTTCCTCCTGAGAAACATAGTTGAAGCTTTTGTCATGGCCTCTTAGTTCGCTCTGCCAACCGGCGTGATGTAATGGGGATCAACATTAAAAAACGTAAAAAAAATTTTGGAAGGGGAGAGGACAGGACCGACCAACCACACCACCCCTATCACCACCACCCACCTTTTCTAAACTGTAATTGATTTTTAAATACGCGTAAAAAAATCTTTACTGGGAGTTGAAGTTAGGGTTGTCGATATTTCTCAAAATATCAATATCGATAATATTAAAAATTCAAATTTTCAATATCGATATTTGAAATATCGCCTTCAAAAAACATCGATATATTGATATTATCGTTATTTTCTAAAGCTTAAGAAAACTGAAAAACTTTATAGGAACGTCTTCACCATAAAACTACATACTAGTGATGATTTTTAGAGACCGTTATATCTAATCTTTTCAACAGTTTCCAATAGTTTTCTAAAACTACACTGTACATTTTTTCAAATTACATTAATAGTCAGAGTTTCTTTCTCCTTAAACATTAAGATCGTGTACTCAAAAGAAATACAAATTTAGTTGGGCACATTACTTCTGTTCTGTTCTTATTTCAAAGCAGTTCAAACGTGCTTTTTACTAAATTTGTATCTTATCTGAGTGTAGGCTTTAAAGACTTACAGATTATGCTTAAAAAAAAAATAAAAAATTAAAAAAAAAAAACTAATGTGTTCTCCAGTCATTCTGCTTCTGGTGTCTGTAAGTCAGCGATTGTCACCTGATACACCCCCCCCCAGGGGCCAAAGACATTTCGTTATTTACATATAAACAATTTAAACGCTTGCCGAAGCTGAGGCCAAGAGAGTAAAGTATCGAAATGCACTTTCAGACAGCAAGAACAATTCATCCGCACTAGCTCTCCAATAAGCTATTGGCTTCATGACGATATCTTTAATATATTTTAACACTGACACCTAATATTGCAGCGTATAATTAGTTCTTAAATGCGATTTTAAAGTTGTATTACCAGATGATTTGTTAGGCTAGCCACATAATTTGCACCTATTACCATAGTAACTTTTTTTGATACATCTTTTATAAAAATATCGATAATCGCCAATATCGGCATACAAATATCATATCGATATATCATATCGTATCGATAAAATACAACCTTAGTAAAAAAGAGATGTTGGTCAGTCGATTAAATACGAGTTTGTAGACGAGTAAAAGTAAGGTGTTGATAAAATGGACAAAAAATAGCAAAAATTTTAAAAATGTATGGGTTTAGATTAGATGCCGGAAAAAACACACAAGCTTTTTTTGGCGTTGCGTGTGTGTGTTTAGCCACGAGAGAGCGCGCTCATTTAGCACTATTTTGTTGTTGCAAAAGAGAGCAGAATAAGCTCGTATACTGTCTGTGTGTCGACATCGCTGCCGCAGAGCAGCGGATATACCAGCTAGTTGGTATATATTTGCTTAAAAAAAATCTTGGAATTGTTACTATAATCGGGGGTGTCACAGAAATCTCTAGAGATTTTGGCCTTGGTTGGTTTGCAAAACGCTCGAAAAATCCGTCGGTGTCCCAGAACTTCAAGAGATTTCGTTTTCTTATATGAAAATCGAGTTGGAAGGTTTGTGTCCATGCTAATGGGACATTTCTATACAATCTGTTAACAGGGTTGCCCTTTCTCACAAAAAAAATTTCCCATCTTCTAGTTATGAGTTAATTTGATGTTTAAATGCAATTTTTTGATAGTGTTATATGTTTTATGATGCATTTTTAAATTAAATACAAATTTATTATTAAAACACAAATTTTAATATTAAAACAAATAAAATATTTAATTAATTTGATGCAACCTATCCATAAAAATAGTGTTGTTCCCATTTCCAAAACAAATTTTGCATATCGAAATTGTTTGGTTGGTGAATTTAGCTAAATCTCCCGACAAAACACGAGAGATTTGAAACCAACCGAAAGAGATTTCTGTGACACCGAGAATTGGTTTTGGGTTGGAATTTGGTTGGAAGAGATTTCTGTGACACCGCTGAATATAACAGATAGTGAAATCAATCTTACAGATTCGTTACAAAACACTCCTAAAAAGGCAATTTAAGCAACTTTAAGCTCAAATTGCATAAAATTGGACCATTGCCCAAAACAAATTCCTGTATTGCATACGAAAATTAGCTAGAATCACCAACACACCTTCACCACCCCCTTTTTGGAAGTAACGATTTGGGGCTTAAAATTTTAGATGTTTTGTTTCATGAACCGGGTCAAGTCCCCAACAAAAATCCCAAACTGAACCGATTCCAAGATTGGGTAGGCTATCGGCTTGCAGCCTTGGCTTATCAACCATAGATCGCAATAAGGGTTACGGAAGGTGGAAGAAAATTACATTTAAAGATTATTTTCTGATTATTATTTAAAAAAAAAATAAAGATTGTTTTCAAATATCTTCGAACTAAGCGGAAAAAAAGAGGTGACACAAAAAAAAAAATATTTTTAGTTACATATAAAAAAAAGTTAAACAATTGTTTTTAGTCCAACTCAAAAAAAAAAAAATTAAAAAATTACCCCCGATATACTGAAATTTAAAAATATTTCCTCCCCCCTCTCAATAGTAACAGAACATATGTTCTAGGGTATGCAAAAGTCTTTTGTTGTTATCTATTTTTAGAATGCTTTTGCATAATTCTTCTTTGGCATCTTCTTAGTACCGTTATCACACATTTGAGTGGCGAGATTTGATTTTCTTAGGAAATAAGTTTATGTGCTAAAACCAATTAGTGTGCATTTAATGGTCCGCGTGCAACAAATTGGATGTGTTTTGAGAAAAAATGAAAAGTTGAGAGTAAATTAAGTAGTTGTTGCAGAAACACAAAAAAAAATTTTTAAATTTTCCTAAGAATGCCGCGTGGAACACATTTATCAGCTGAGGAACGCGGACGAATCCAAGGATTGAACGAAGGTGGGGGCTACCATCACTGAAATAGCTTCCAGAGTGTCTCGACACAGAAATACGATAGCTAATTTCTTAAAAAATCCAAGCTCCTATGGTCAGATTAAACGCAGTGGCAGACCGAGCCACATCGACGATAGGTGCAAGCGTGAGATTAAGCGCCTGGCTGTAAAACAATCAAATGTCTTGTACAGGCATTAAAACGTCATTTAGAGCTCAATGTCGGTAGAAGACGGATCCATCAAATTTTAACTGAAAATTGTAACCTTAAACATAGTTCCCGGGTGGCTGTACCGATGCTATTGCCACGCCATCTTAAGGCTCGTTTGGCGTTTGCTGACAGGTACAAATTTTGGACCGAAGAATTCCGAAACGTTATTTTTTTCGGATGAAAAAAGTTTAATCTTGATGGTCCTGATGGCTGTCATAAGTATTGGCGTGACTTAAGAAAACCAAGAGAAACTCGCCATAAGAGGAATCACGGCGGTGGATCACTGATGATTTGGGCCTGTTTCGGATATGCAGGAAAGTCTCGGCTATGTTTTATTCCAATAAGAACAAACTCAGAAATCTATATTCAATTGCTGGAGAGTGAATTAGTAGATTTTGCAGACGATCTTTACGAAGATAGATGGATTTTTCAACAGGACAACGCTCCAATCCACACATCAAAAGCCACAAAGGCTTATTTTTCTTCAAGAAAAATACCTGTTCTGGAGTGGCCGGCTATCAGTCCTGACTTGAACCCAATTGAGGACCTCTGGGGTATCCTCTCAGCCAGGATTTATAAAGGTGGGAGGCAGTTCGACTCAATTAAGATTTAAAGTACGCTTTGCTTGCAGAATGGGAGCTAATAAGCAATGAAACTCTCCAAAATCTGGCAGATTCCATGCCAAACCGCCTTGCAAAAGTCTTAGAGGCAAAAAGGAAAGCACATTAACTATTAAAGTTGATCAAAAGTTTGAACTTAATACAAAATTTTAAGAACTATATAAAATGCACATATACTTATTTCCTAAGAATGAAATACATTTGTTAAATAATAATTTTTTTTGTTAATAAATATTGAAGTACTGTAAGGCAGTTCTTAGTTACTGGCTCTAGAGCTATAAGTCTTGGCTTGAATCGTTTGGTTTAAAACAAGGTTTTTCCAAAATGTTAATGCACATATACTTATTTGCACTGTTGGTTACAAATTGGATCCGAGTTGAAAACAAGTGGCATCCAGATTTGCATCCAACTTGAAGAACGAGAAGAAATGGGAGGCAACTTCTCGATAGAACAAGAGAGAACTACAAGAGTTTGTTTAGCCGGCTCAAGGTCAACAGTTCATTATAATTCAATAATCAACACAAATCAACAAAGATTTGTTAGATTTAAATCAAAATTGGTTTGTCTGTACCGTACAGTTTCAAGGGGCTCCCGGTTCAAACTTCAACACGATATATCGCAAGTTACTTTTATATCAACTATCCCAGGCGAATAAACACTTGGGAATTACAAGGAATATAGAATAGAATATAGAGCCTAGGCTCTACAATTTTAATACTTTCATTTAAAATCTCTTTTCTTTTTTATTTGCAGTTCCCAGTCCAATGAGCGACAGTTTCTTAAAGATTTTATCAGCGGTGCACCCGGCTCTTCGGGAGCTCGTCTAGCCGCCTGGCTGCAGCCTGAATCCCGCCTCGATCCGAACAAGTCAGTACCCTCCCCCCCTATACCCATAGAGCCACCAAGCCAAAGCTAATTTCACTTCTATTTTTTCCGCTGGGCTGTAGATGTGAGCTGAACACCATTACGGAACCCTTGCGCTATGGCTGGCCCACTCAGGTGACTGTCACCATACGGGATCAGTATGGTGATGCGGTTTTGGTGCCCGAGTTAAAGGTTGAGATCAAGGCCATACCCACGGGACCGAATGGCTCCACGTCGACCAACCTGAAGTCGTCAAGTTTGGTGGGTGGCGGTATGGCGCCACCGCCACGTCACAACTATGAGCCCACCATCAAGGAGAAGATGTGCTTCAAGGCGATTACATTCATGAAGCCCTTCACCAACTATTCGTTTGAGGAGCTTCGCTACAGCAGTCCCATACAGACACGCACCACGGAGGCTCTAACGGCCCAGGATATGGAGGATGGGACGTTCAGTGTGCACTGGACACCAAATTCGGTGGGTGGCTATTGTCTGGCGGTGACCATTGACGGCATACCCCTGGAGGAGGTGTATCGGGTGGAGGTCAAGGAGGGTGTGTTACCACCGCCGGCTCAACGCTGCAGCTTGGCACGACGTCCGCAGGCGCCCAGCAAGCTGAGACGGTTTCAGGCTCGACACAGTGCGGGATTGCGTATACGCTCCCATCCCACTTTGCAGTCGGAGCAGGTCGGTGTGGTTAGACTGGGAGGGATTATATCGTTTATTGACGAAATAGAGAACGATGATGGCGTCTGGCTGCGTCTGTCCACGGAATCCATTAGGCAACACTGCACCATGGGCTGGTATCCCACGGAGGCCTGGTGCCTGCAATTCAATCAACATTTGGCACGAACTCTGCTGCAGCCGGTAACGGAGGCGGCCAAGACCTCACGTCCGGCCAGTCCGCAGGACACTCCCAGTCCCCAGATGAGCCCCAGTAAACCGAAATCCTCTTCACCGGTGCAAAAGATCTTTGACTCGGCCACCAGTTCGACAAATCCCTTTTTGTTTTCCTCCAAAGACAATGCCGAGCTGGAGGAACTGGAGGCCATACCAGAGTCATCAGTGGCTGTGGCCAGCGAACTGTTGCCCGGAAATTTGGGTTCGGCCATTGCTGGTGTAGTAGGCGGCGGAGCCATCAAGCTGCAGGCACTGCAGAAATGGTTTAAGGGCGATGCTGTCGAAGGAGCAGCTCAACCCAATGCTACGCTCTCCTCGCCAGCTCCAGCCACACCGCCACTGGCGGCTGTGTCGGTACGGGAACTGGTAAGGGTGATGGGTGGTCAGGATCTGGGACAACGGGGGAATGGCAATAGCAGTCGCCCGCCCCAGGAGTCAAGCGAAGCCGTTGGAGACTTTGATTTGGCCAGCATGCGCCGGCCCAACTACTCGGCCAGTCAGACCGCGGCTCTGCTCTCCACACCTAAGCATTCGCCCAGACGTGCGGCCCAACTGTTGCAGCTGGAGGATGAGCTGAGTCTGCTAAAGATTACCACCACCGCCACGGGAACGGGCAGTGAAACGCAAAGTGAACTGCAGCTGAGTGCAGCTCCCGCCGAGACCACGACGGCCTCCTCCTCCTCCTCAACAACGGCGGCGGCCGGCAAACGCAGCACCATGGGACCCATCAAACGTGCCATGCCGCCCTCCTTTGCCGAGAGCATACGTGCCGTGTTCGCAGCTCTGCTCTGGCACGAGGGCGTGGTACACGATGGCATGGCCTGTGCCAGCTTTCTCAAATTCCATCCGGGTCTGCCCAAAGAGGGAGCTACTGTGGTCACACGCCGCGATGCCAGTGACGCCCGCCTGCAGTTGTCGCGCGAGCAAAAGGCCCAGCAGCGCCATTCGGTGGAAGTGGCCAATGCCGGACATTATCTCAACATACGTCCCTCCACGCTGGAAACCCTAACCAAAAGTGGCAACAGCTCGTTAAACAATCGCAGCAAACATCGCAAGAATATTGTTCCAGGCGAGGATGCGCCGCCACAGAAGCAGCTGCAAGCCTTGCCGGAGCTGGTCAGTGTATTGCCACCGGCCCTGCGCTGTCTGGTCTATCTGTGGGAGCAGATTTGCTCGGGTTGTGTACAAATAGTGCAGTCTCATGCTGTGGAACAGCGCGAGCGTCTAATCTCACCCACAACCAATGGCGCCAGCGGCGGAGGCGGCGGCGACTCCACCGACCTCAAGGACAGCGGCAGAGGCCACGACAAAGCCGACCAGGAGCTGCTGGGCAAAAAGTGTAAGCGCAAGAAGAAGGACGATGGCAGCTGGTGTGAAATCTGTGAGCTATTTTTGCCCATGCCGGTGACCTACCACATGAGAATTGCCCATCCCGGATGTGGGAAATCGGCCAAAGGCAAGGGCTACAATTCGGTGGGCATTTTCTGTGAGGGCTGGGCGGGCAATTGTGGTGAGGGTGGCAAGGGGGCCTCCTCCTGGTTCCTCATGTGTGATGCGTGCAGGGACAAGTATTTGGCCAGCAGTCGCAAGACAAACAATGTCAACAGTGTCACTCCTCAGGTAGCCAGCAGTGCGGGCGAGGGTAAGTGGAGGCTCCGACTGATGGTTAACCAACTAACTCCTTCTCTCTCTCTCTCTCTTTCCAGTTAACGAAATGAACCTGTTTGGGGTAAAGACCACCACCTTGATAGCCAACTCGGAGGTGTACACCACCATGCGTGAGAATGCCACCTTTCTGCTGGAGTTGTGTTCCTCCTCCAGTAATGCGTCCAACTCTGCGGCGGCTGCCGCTCAGCAGCTAGCGTTGCCCATGCCCGTGGTTATAGAGCATCAGCCGGAGCTGAGCAACAAACCCAGCACCAGCAGAGCAGATTCGGCACGCAGTAGTCGCCTGGGACAGCAGCGTATGAGTGGCAAGTTTTGTCCAGGATTTCGCAAGAGCTTTGTGGGTGGTGCGCCCACGGCCTCCTTAACGGAACAAATTTGGCTGGCTCCCGAAAGCTTTGCCTGTTTGGAGTGCCTGGGCACACTGGGACAGGAGGATTTGCCCTATGAAATGTTTGGTCCCGACACCGGCTACGAACGGGTGAGTAAACTGAAAACAGAGAAGGAAACGGAAGTGAGGACAGTGGGGCTTAGAGGGCAGAGAAATGTCAAGTGCAATTTAAGGACCTTTGTCCGCAGAATCCTGGTTAAAGAATGGCAGGTAGTTGTTAGGAGCCTACATTTCTGCTGGTGGATTGCGGGAGAGTTTTCCTTGCAGAATAACATTGTCTTGGCAAGACTGGATTGCATTGGAAACCGCAATGTTGTGGGCAGTTTCTTTGACTCTTTGGCTTGGCTGGAGAGTGAGCTCCGCTTCTAGGTCGAATTTGATCGCTCTGACAAGCTGGACATGTTTTGCAGGGTACAAGCCTAATTTGGGTGGGTTTCGATGAGGGTGGGTACGACAGAAGTACCTCCATTTCCTAGTGCAAGTGGTTGGGTAAGTGGCACGTTGGGTGTTGCACTTGGTCGAGTGAGTTGCCTTTTATTAAGAAGGAGGAGATACTCCGTTTTCAACCCTAAATTTCTATTCTAAACTAAATCAGTATTTGTAAGATACATGCGTGTGCATAAATAACATGCTTTGTTCTGAAGGGTAGTTTCCCACACAATGCACGTCAAGTGGTGTTTCGGCTATCCTGTTGCGAGCGATCCTCGTTAGTGTCTTTATGAATATTTAATGCTATTACAAAAAATGTAATTTTTATGACTCTTGAGGCGTTAGGGACATTGATTTTGTAGTTAATTTTTAAAATTAAAACAAATAAATTTTTTTTTATAATTTTTAAAAATGAGGAGTAGATCAAATGGTCAAGCAAATCAAAAGACCTAAAACAATCATGAAGATTGGATAGATAGCAATTGGAGACCTGCATATAAGGTAGAGGTGTAGACCAAAAACCGCGAAATTTGTCAAATTTTCATTTGAGTATTTACAAAAAAGCGCAGTCGTTAATAAATAAGAGGCGTAGATTGAATAGTCCAAAATGTTCCAATTTTCCGTATGACCTAAGATTATTATAAAAGATTTGATGGATGGCAACGTAGACGGGTAAATAGGAAGTGTAGATGGAACGGCTCAAGGAATCGCGAAATGTTCAAATTTTTCATAAGACCAAAGGTAATTTTGAAGAATTAATAGACGGCAATAGTAGACGAGTGTATAAAGGGAGTGTAAGCCGTATTGTCAAAAAATATTATTTAAGCTTGGATTTTTCGCAAAATTTGCAAAATTTTATGACTTTTGGGAATCATTAAGATTTACTAGATGACGATTGTAGACGCGTAAATGGTTAGATCCAATGGTCTAAAAAGTCGCGAAATTTTAAAACCTTTAAGTGGAAATGTATTTCAAAACAGTTTGATTAAACGTGTTTTTGATCAATTATCTTCTGTTGTTGACCTTTTAGTAACCCTGGTCTACCAGGATAATAATTGATTTGAAATATGGGCATGGTCCTGGGCCAAAAAAATTAAAGTGTTTAAAAACACTATATTTGATCGAATTTTCATAGGGAAACAATCAAATTAAATTTACTTTAGAAACGCAATTGGATATATTCGTTTCACGGACGTGCTAGCGCGATTTTTCTCTTTTGACATTAATTTGCTTAATTTTTTGGAAAAAGTGACTATAGATTTCATGTACTTTCGTATCTAAAATCTTTCTGATGGTAAAAAGAGCTATACAGGAATGCATTAGAAACCATGAGAAACTATGCCAATGCAATGAACGTAAGTTTTTGCTATAGCAGAAACCACAAAATGTGATGATGGAAAAAATGTCACGTTCGACATGTCACGTATCGACAGAGTAAATTACCCTTGCAAAGGGTATTATATTTTGCCCAGAAGTTTTGCAACGCATGAAATATTCATTTCCGACCCTATAAACTATATATTCTTGATCAGGGTGACGAGCGAGTCGATTGAGGTTTGTCCGTCCGTCTGTCTGTTTCTACGCAAACTAGTCTCTAAGCTATCGGCTGACTCGGTTTCTTTTTACTGCACATGCTAATATGTCGGAACCGGATGACTATATTTTAGCTGCCATAGGAACTACGGTCGAAGAATGGGTTTAATTATTAATTGATCCCTGAACAGGTATCAGAAAATAATGTTGCATCGAGTAGTTTTTGCTGTTGGAGGGAGCAGTATCACTTTAATGTAGCAAACTAATTGTCTGCTCCCTCAGATACCTAAATTGGCTTTATATCCGCATCACTAAAGTTTAGTAGGAAGATTATGAAATTATACTGTCTAGAGCAAGTTGTTCTCACTGTTTCAAGCTTTGGTAAAATCGGTATATATTTAGTATGGGCTTTTATGGAATTGGATTTTTGTTTGCTGGAAGGACGTGGCGTTTTGCAAACCAGACCAGAGATTTCTGTGCACCCCAAGATATTTAGACACGTGGGCCGAGTGTTGTGTTAGGTGAACATGTTCTAACTCTATTAGGATCGTGGTCGAATCTCATGTTCAAGTCTGAACACAAGCAAGCTGTAAGATTCACCAATGGGTGTCACTGATTAACGGAGACCAGATGTCAATGGCCTTGTAGGTGGTGGTGATCGTTTCATTTTCTTAACCTCAGTTACTTTCTGCGAGTCCCTTCAGAATTTTATTTTTGCTCCTGACTTTCTTAATGATACTTTCAGAATGTATTGGATTATTGACAGTGGGGTTTCTGATTCCATTGATATATATGCCGAGTGTCAGCTTAACCTCTTTCGTCCAGGTAGACAGGAGGGTGGCAGAGCACTTAGTGGCGATTAGGTTCAAGTGGTTTGATAGGAGTTTATCCTCTGCTAAAGTGTGGCTTCATCTCTGCCAGAGGCGTAAGAGATGAGCTTTTTCCGGTGGGGGAAGCGGTAAACCAGCAATATAGGAGAGACTACTTTGTCTTTTGAACATTTTCCCCACGAAAGTCCAAGTGAGTTGGTCTACCAGAGAGGTAGTTTGCCAATCATCTTTTAAAATGAATTGGCAGACTGCTGTAGTAAAGGTCCTGAAGAAGAATAGTGCGGCGTAGTGGGTACGTATGCTATTTAAACCTGAGGTGATGTCGGTGGTTAGTTCAAAGAGGCCAGGGGTAGTGCCTGCTCTGAAGCCATGTTGGTGTGAAAGGCAGGACAAAGGCAGACCTTTAGGGACGAAGTGATATTTGCCTCTAGACCAGTGGTGCCCAAAATGCCAAAAGCCTATCCTATGGGATAGAAACTTATAGTTCTGCCGGCATTGCAGCCGACACACGCATAGAGAGAAAGTATACGTGTGTTCCATAACTCTCACAAGGCATTTGTTCGTTTGCTTGTTGCTCATGTTTGACGTCATGACGTTTAATTTGTGTTTCGCTGCTACGCACACAAGCGCAAAGCTTGATATTGTGAGTTTGGGCACCACTGCTCTAGACTCTTAGACTCTTCACATATCAATGTGGCTTGTAGGAAGTTTCCTCACCAGGATGACAGTTCCGTTTGAGTCATTTGTGTCAAGTTAATCCTTTTAATCCAAGGTTAAACTCTTTTTTTTTATTTCCAGCCCCTGTCGGAGATTTCATACGAATCCTGTGAGCCTGCCCAAAACTATGAACTCATGTCCGGTGTGCCCTTATCCAAATTCCATCGCAGTTACTCCATGGGTCAGGGCTGGGCAGCTGCCTTAACGCCTCAACCACCACCCACGCAACAGTTACCGGAACCCAACCTATCCAAGGTGGTCTACCGACGACGCAATAACTCCACCAGCGAAGGTGATGGCTCTTTACTCATTTGCTATCCATCGGAGCACTTGCGTCGCCTGGTGCCGCCCAAGCTGTTGGCCAGCGTGGCTGTACGTCAGTCCTCCTCCGCCTCCTCCTCCTCCAATGCCAACGAGCAGGAACCCTTACCGGCGCCGCCTCCGCCACCACCGCCTGCCGAAAGTCCACTGACGGAGCAGGCGAGTGCTTTGTTGGGTCGTCCGGCCATGGCTTTTATTACACAGAAACACGAGCTGAATCGTCTGAGGGGGGCCATGCGTAGAAGCCTCAGGATAGCCGCTTGTCGCATCTATGCCCTGCAGGCACTCAACTGGCTGCTGCGTAGCGTCACTCAGGGAGTGTGTCTGCATGATTTGATGTGGTGGTTTGTCAGCTCTTTGACCCTGGCTAATGGTGGCAGCAGCGATGAGGCGGAAACAGAGCCGGCTTTGGAGCATCCGGTGGCCTATACACAAATCAGTGGCAGATTTGCCCATTTGATAACCCAATCGTTGCATGTGCTGCTCCAATCGGTGGCTGACTTGACGCTTCACTTGCCACTGGGTTCTCCACTGCAGCGTGTGGCCATACAATGCTTTGGCATACGCTTCCGCCAGGCGGATCATCAGTTTCTGCACAGTTCGCATGTGTTTGGTAACATATCCAAAATCCTGTCCAAATCGGATGAACAGAACGATGCACTGGCAGTGTCCAGTTTGATGGATGCAGAGCATAACATAGCCGCTGCCTCGAGCAGTCAAGCGGGAGCTAAGGTCATCTGTTACACAGATCTAACCGGCATGTTTGAGGTGACAGTGTCGTCCCGTCCGGCCATGGCCGAATCTTTGACGGACAACTCTACCGAAACGTTCTGGGAGAGTGACGAGGAGGATCGCAACAAGTGCAAAATTATAGAGCTGTCCATGAGCAAGCTAAGCTATGCCTGCAAATTTGTGCTGGTGCACATAGACAATAGCCGGGATATACAGGTAAGTGGCTGGTAAATCCAGTTGGTTCATCTAAAAATCTCTTCTCCTTCTTCTTCCAGAACAAAGTGCTGAATGTGGTGTTCTATGCTGGCCAATCGCTGGGCGATACAAATTTGATCAAATCCGTAGATGTGGATCAAAAGTCTTGTGCCTGGATCTCGGCCAAAATCAATGATGAAAGCTGCACCCACTTTCGTTTGGAGTTGCATGGTCCCGAGAATACATTACGTGTGCGTCAGATTAAACTGCTGGGTCTGCCCACCTCTCTGGCCACCGCTGCTGCTGGGCCCGAGGAGGAGCCCAAGTTGCATTTAAAACTGGCGCATGCCTCGCGCATTCAGCAGCAAATCTGTGAGGCGGAAACCTTACGAGTCTTTCGACTGATTACCGGTCAGGTCTTTGGCAAACTTATCAGCAATGTGGCCAACAGCGGTGGCGGCGGAGCTGCTGAAACCGCCGGCAATTCCCTGCTCGCTGATTCCCTGGACTTGAGAGAGCACATGGTGGGCATACTCTTTTCGCGCAGCAAACTGTCCCACCTGCAAAAGCAGGTGATTGTGCACATAGTGCATGCCATCAAGAAGGAGGCGCAGCGTGCCAAGGAGGACTGGGAGCTGGCCAATTTGTTGCAGCAACAGCCACAGGCTCAGGCTTTGCCTGTTAGCTCCGATCTGAGCTCGGAGCGTAGTCGTGCCCCGGACACCTATTGCTTTGAAATGCTTAGCATGGTGTTGGCCTTGTCCGGCAGTGTGGTGGGTCGTTCCTATTTGTCGCAACAGCATGGCCTGCTCAGGGATCTGTTGGGTCTGCTGCATACCGGCAGTGATCGGGTTCAGCGTCAAGTGACCGCCCTGCTGCGTCGCATACTGCCCGAGATCACGCCCGAAAGCTTTGCCGAGCTGATGGGAGTGCAACGCTTGCCACCGGCAGACTATAGCATAGCACATCAAAGTGCCTGCGGTGACTTTGACATGACACGTCTGGGACTGCTGGATATCTTTTTGGCTGTCATAGCCAAGTCGTTGCAGTTGCAAATCAAAGTGAAAACCAACACGGGTGGCGGCGGTTCCTCCAAAACGGGTCAATGCCCGGAGAAAACACCAGCCTTTGTCAGTTTGTACAGCTCTTTGGATTTGTCCATGGATCCCTATCGCTGCGAACTGCCGCCGCTGCCGCCCAGAAAGGAAACCAAGCGTAATCTCAATCAGCGTTGGTTTCTCAATGGACTCATCTCTACCAAACAGGCGGAGAGCATCATAGCCCTGATACGGGATCTGGCCAGTGTAAGTTGCTTCATTTTTTATCCATTTGGAATGAATAGTTCTATCATATCCTGTTTTTGTTTTATTCTAAGATCCATTTTTCATATCCTTTGGGCAATATTCAGATCCATTGGATGAAAATCTAAGATCAATTAGACATTAAACCTTTTTACAATATTAAAACTATCCGTCCATTAAGATGCCTAATCATCCGAGAAGTATCCTTTTTTTTTGTCTTTTTTTCTAACGACATTTTAAGGCATAGTTTTAAAGAACCGTCAGCCCTTTTAGTGCTTCACGTGGCTGGCTCTTCGGCGAGATACCCGCTTATTAACGTAATAATTAAACGCTGCTATTATCTGTGAACGGTTATATTACGGATGTGGGATATGGGTTACGGTTATTAATCTTATTCTTTTCCGGGTTTTGGTACGGTTACGGTTACTGGTATAAAATATCACAGACTGATACGGAACAGAAACAACAACTGGCACTGGCCTATGCACATGTGTTGCGGAATTAAAAAATAAAAATTAAACTTTGTTTTTAAGTTAATGTTTGCATGCTAAGGAAAACCAACAACACACAACCAGTACACATCTACACTTTATTTCACACATATTTTCCACATAGCTCATCATTCATTTTAACAGCCTACACCTCAAATTTATCTGTCGACAATTGCCAACTATTAAATCTTCACGATAATCCAAACTCACAATAACATTTGGCAAATTTCTTAGAATTTGGTCTTGACAGCAGCTCATAAACTTGAAAGAGCAGGCACAGGATCAGTCAATTGATTAAGAGATGAGCTGAAAGTTTTGCGAAAGTTTTGAACATAAATTGGACGAATTAGGAACAAAAGCAAAACTAAGAGAAAGAGAAGAGCATTTACTATGAGAACATATATGACAAACTGAAAGACAGACTACTTTTTCGTTCGCTTTCAGGTGGAACATAATGTCGAGAATCTTTGTAATGATTCACAAAAGAATCATTTTATATGTCAGAAGAATGGTCAAAAATTTCAGAATTTCTGATTTCCAACAAAATGACTTCCACAGCTCAATAGATTTATAAGTAGCACGTCCTTAATTTGATAAATCGAGGACAGATGGGAAACATATCAAGAATCCTCACATAATTTACAAGAAACCTCTTAATGACCAGAGCTAGGAGAAAGCCAGAATCATTCTTATCCACAAGAGCGAAAAACTACCGTACTATCTTGATTCAAACCCGCCCATTAGACTCTTATTCACTATTGGAAAGTTCTTCGAGTGTTGTATTCTTCAAAGAATGCTAGGATACAACGTGATAAAGTATGTGGTGCATGTTTTGACTTTAGGCACCTAGCGGTAGGAAATACACTTTACAACCTATTCTCATACCTATCAAATAAACACAAATATTTCGCAAAAATTTCGGGTGGTTGAGCCGTTTCGAAGGAGTGCGACCGCAAACACCGTGCCACGAGTATCATAACACTGCGTTACAGAGAAAATATATTTTCGAAATGACCGAGCATACGCTGTAGAGCAGGTCGAATATAGCATTTCCTCATACTTGAATTTCTTCTAACACCCCCAAAATCTAAAGCTATGACCCAAAAACCGTTTTTTTCTATTTTACCTCAAATCAATTGATATAACTCGCGAATGGACCGTCTGACTGTTCATAACCTTATCAATTCCGATAGCGACGAGAGTAATCTTATACATTATAATCAATGGATGGACTAATTCGACGCTATAGCTGAAAAATGCAGCATTTTTTAATTTTTTTGAGAAATTTTTACCTTGGCCCATCAATGACTTAACTATTTTCTTCTATGCGATTTTTCCTTAAAGTTTATTATAATAGCCGTTGAACGGTTGTTGTCCCAATGAATTTGGATACCGTTTGACAAAGTTATTCGCGTATTTCTTAGTACACATCGACAATCTAGTATTTTTTTTTACTATCTTAACATATTTATGTTTGCTTTAACTTAAGTGGCCTTAAGGGTAAACTCAGTTTTGATTAGCGCCAGATTCAAATAATCTCTTTAAATACTTAAAACTTCGTATAAAGGCAGGCACGGTTAAGGCTTGTGAAAAGCTGATTGCTCTCATGGCGCAACCCCATATCTGGTCTAATGCGGAGAATTTAGCTGTGGGTTTTATATGATAATAAAACTGTTAATACCTAAGAAATTACTTTTCAAGTCCACAAATAAAGCTCAATAATAACTGCATAACCACACTGCGAAAAAGTTTAGTTTTTGATGATCCTCAGGATATTTTCGGGATATATTTGGACTGCATAGTAAAATATCCTCTGTTGGGATCCATTGGATATTTTCGAACTCGATTTATTTTCGCTTAAAAGGATATATCAGGAAAAAAAATATTTCATTGATCTTTATTCTGCATCCAAAAGAGCTAAAAAATGTGAAAAGGATATTTAAAAAATGGATCTTAAAGTTCTTTCTGTACATGTAATAATATAGAACCGCGATTAAATACCGCGAAGAATATAAAAACCACCATTAGGATGGACGAACCATTGAATACCAAACAAGAACCAAAGAGGACCACGCCTGGGAAAAATGAGAAAAAAGTGACAGCAGCTTGTACTAAAGCAATTATGCATGGCCCGCTTGTGTCTCGACGACCCGTTATTCTGTCTAAAAATCAATGCGCAATAAAACTGCCTCCTTTTGAGGCGGGGACCTGCACAAGCTGTAGTCGCAACAAGTGTAACTAGCCCTCTTTGAAGTGAGTTTAAACATCTAAATCCAAGCGTGTCGACGTCAGCCCGCATAAGCAGGCAGCGCAGCAAGTGCTGTGTGGGCGACTTAGTCTCGCTTATAAGGGTTGTTTTTTATAGTTTATCTCTTTACAGAGAGATCTTATATTGACATTTTTTTTTTTGGTTGTGGTGATGTTTATTTATTTTTTTTTTTCTGTCTGGTGAGCTAAGGGAAAATTTTGACTGTTTTTACAAAATAGCTTATAACCTAGCTAACATCCATATGCACCAAATCAATGTTTGAAATCTATCTAAAGTAATTTTCATATCATCGAAAACAGTTTTCGAAATTTTAAATGCGATTATCTCGGAACCACTTTTGCAAAAAATTTAAAGAGTAACTGTTGACCGATTTCCAATAGAATGTCAAAATAAAGTCGATTTTTTTGAAATTTTGACTTTAAAACCCCATAACTCCGCTGTTAATTGACCGATCCAAAACATCCTAGTTCACACCAGAACTACATTAGTTCTGAACAAAACCCCGTATTCCTTTTCACTTTCAGATAATCCGTTCCCAAAAAAGTTGAAAATTCCAGATCTGTAAGCCGCATTTCTCAGCCATAGCGTCAATTAGTCCAACCATAGATTATAATGTATTAGATTCCTTTCGTCGCTATCGAATTGGCAGTCAGACGGTCCATTCGCGAGTTATATCAATTGATTTGAGGTAAAATAGCAAAAAGCAGTTTTTGGGGCATAACTTCAGATTTTTGGAGTGTTAGAAGAAAACCAAGTATGAGGAATTGTTATACTCGACTATCCCAACAATATGTACTGGGTCCCGTAAAAAGTATGTGCAGATTTCTTTTTTTTATAACACTATAATCATTCCTTACTGTCATCAGCATATAGTGTATAATGTGTATAACAATAATGTCGTTAATACCGATCAAATAAATCGTCAAAATAAAGTGGAAATAGTAGCAACGACAAGTGAGCAATTACAGAGGCATCTCCTTTTTGAACGCTATGTTAAAAACATTTACGTCAGTAATCTTAGCCCGTATCGTATCGTATCTGGACGAACACCAAATATTACACGAAAATCAATCTGGGTTTAGGAAAGGGTACTCCACGATTGACAGTATCTTCGTGTTGACTTCGTGTGCAGGGACTTTTTGAGGACAAACAAAAAGCTATACCTGTTTTTTATTGATTTTAAAGCAGCATTTGATTCAGTAGACAGGAAACTCCTGATTCACTAGCTAGCAGATATAGGCATCTCGACAAAGACACTACAAATAATAAAATGCCTCTATGAGGACAATGAAACGGCAGAGTGGGTGGATTTAATCTTTCGCCCTGGTTCAAAAAAAATCTTGAAGTAAAGCAGGGGTGTATTATCAGCCCTCTTTTGTTCTCTCTATTTGTAAATGATATCTCCACTGAACTCCATGGAGGAGCGCATTTTGGTGGGAAATTATTTATTCGTTTCATCCTCGCTGAATCACCAAAGATGCTACAGGAGATGATTAATGAAGTGCTAAGATACTGCCTAAAATGGGGACTGGAAATCAACACGGAAAAGTCTAAAACAATGATAATTCGAGATGGCCGAGGGAGGTTGGCGAAGGATGAGAAATGGACACTTGGCAATATAGAACTAGAAACGGTAAAACTGTTCAAATATATTGGAGTGACGTTATCTTCAAACATGTCATTTAAACAGCACATTATTTTAAAACTAAGTGAGTCCAAGAGAGCACTGAACAGCACTTGGAAAGCCTTAATGAAGAAGAAAAATGTAAGCGCGAATACAAAGTACAAAATGTTTCAGGCAACGGCGAGAACTATTATGTACTATGCTGCCGAAGTCTGCGATGGGAGTCATACGACGATACCGAAAAATTGTTAAGATTCTTTCTGAAACAAATATTTGATCTCCCAAACAATACGCCAACATATGCGATACATTTGGAGACAGGCCTACCTGAGATGTCCTTTCACACACTACAAGCGCAATTCAAATACATGAACGATATCATGTCTTTGTCAGCTGACAGGTATCCGAATATGGTAACGGCAAGTATGGCTTTCAAAAATGGGAAGGAAACGGACATGGAAATGGCCTCTGAACACGAAGTGAATCTAGACCTAGCCGACCCTAACACCTGGAAAGAGAGTCAATCTTTTCTACTGGCTTCAATCTACGATAGAACGCGTGAGGCAAATATCAGGCGAGCCCGCGAAAGCACTTCTCGACAGATGTACAAGCGTTTAAGTTAGGAGCTTGGAGAAAATAATTACTTGAGGGAAGACTAGAGCCAGAACAGATGTACTGGCGCTTAACTATTCACCACACAGACGTGTTGAAAATGAGCTGTGCAGCCTTTGCAACATGAGAGCACGCGAAGATGTAATTCACTTCATAGCAGTCTGTCCAATCTTGCACGAACTGAGGATCCGCGCATGGGGCAAGGCATGTCTCACATTGGAAGAGCTAATAGCAGTCTTAAACGGGCAATCTTGGAGAGTGTTAGCAAAATAATCGGATGCACACAAATACAGGGCAAGAATCATGCAGGAAGCATTTTAAAAGAGAAATTCTGTTACATTTTTTTTGGTTGTTTTTTTGTTTTTTATTAATTGGTGGAGCCCGAGACTCCATCCTGAGGAGTGAAAGATCTACTATCTCGCGACGAGCGTGGAAGGAATGTGGTTTAGCTCTGAATGAAGGGCGTTCCGGTAGCTAGTTGTTAAAATTCTGAATTGTATAATTTAAATTTAAGGCTAACGGCAAAATGCCATGCCTATATATATTTAATGTTCTATGAATAAAGAACTTATACTACTACTACTACTAGTAGCAACGACAACAGGCATCCTTGTTTAACACCACTCTATGTTTCAAATGTATCAGATAGCTCTGTACCTTCGTAAAGATTTTCTATAAATCGTACTTTGGGTTTTGGTTGCACCATAGAGACTAGATCAGGGTTGATCAAGAAGAGCGAGTCCAATACTCTCTCAGCCTCAGCTTCCGCATGCGTTCGGCTCTTGTATGTGTAAATATTAAAATGTCTTCGGCCTCTGGACTTAATGATATATATTTGTCAACTGTTGAGTAATTTTTCGGAAAATCCAACTTTTAGCTTAGAGTTTTTCTGCGCCTAGTCTTATAATCTCTCATGATTGATTCCAGGCTTCCAGGTGTTTGCCTTAACTAACTTTGCTTCTTTTTTTTTTCTTGCAGGGCAAATTGAGTGAAAAATGGTCACAGATTACCAAGGCAGCCATAGCTGAATCTGTGCTAAATCTGACACGTCTGGAGGAGATCTATCGCTCGCCCGAACACTGTCCCAAGACCTCCACACTGTGGCTGGCTCTGGCCAGTCTCTGTGTTTTGGAAAGGGATCATGTGGAGAAGCTATCGTCGGGTCAGTGGTCCAAATTGTGCGATACGCGACCCCTGTGCAGCAATCATGATGATGGAGAGACCGCAGCCATCATACAATGCGAGACTTGTGGCTCGCTCTGCGGCGACTGCGATCGTTTTCTGCATCTTAATCGGAAGACGCGCACCCACAAGCGTACCGTAAGTCTAATCTAGATCTCGTTTACCGTTGCACTTGAGTTGATTTCCGTTTAATTATCTAAAGGTCTGCAAGGAGGAGGAGGAGGCCATACGCGTGGAGCTGCACGAGTCCTGTGGACGCACCAAACTCTTCTGGCTCTTGGCCTTGGCCGATTCCAAAACGCTCAAGGCCATGGTGGAGTTTCGTGATGGCAGTCATACCATTATCTCGGGTCCACAGGAGGCCGTGGGTCGCTGTCGCTTTTGTGGTCTTACTGGCAATTCGGGTCTGCTGGAGATTGGCAATGTGTGTGCAGATGCCCAGTGTCAGGAGTATGCTGCCAATTCCTGCCTCAAGACTAAGCCCTGTGGTCATGCCTGTGGCGGTGTGGCCGGCGAAAGGAAGTGCCTGCCCTGCCTGCAGCATGTGTGTCATGCGCGTGAAAATGATTTGGCCGAGGAGTTGAGAGAGCCAAAACTTACACAGGATGCGGATGACATGTGCATGATTTGCTTTGTGGAGGCTCTGTCCTGTGCACCCTCAATACATGTGAGTAGACTCGAACGAAGTGCAACTCCTGGCTGGCTGGCTTACTAATTTCCCCATCCGTTTCCTGCAGTTGGAGTGCGGTCATGTGTTTCACTTTCACTGCTGCAAGGCGGTGCTGGAGAAGCGTTGGACTGGACCACGCATTACCTTTGGCTTCTCACTGTGTCCCATCTGCAAGGCAGACATACAGCATCCTCTGCTGGCCAACATACTGGAGCCTATCAATGGATTGAAGCAGGATGTCAAGCGCAAGGCTCTGATGCGGTAAGTAACTGGCCGGATTCCATGGGTTAACCTTCTAATCCTTACTATTTGCAGCATCAAGTACGAGGGTCTGGTCAAAGACACGGATAGCAAGGATGTCAGCCAATTGGCCATGGATCGGTATGCCTACTATGTGTGCTTCAAGTGCCAGAAGGCCTACTATGGCGGCGAGGCACGCTGCGATGCCGAAATTGGCGAGAAATTTGATCCCGAGGAACTGGTATGCGGTGGCTGCTCCGATGTGGCACGCGCCCAGATGTGTCCCAAACATGGCACCGATTTCCTGGAGTACAAATGTCGCTACTGCTGCTCGGTGGCCGTGTTCTTTTGCT